>JAPMUY010009591.1:0-116930 GCA_026901105.3 Galaxias olidus
TGAATTGTTTTTGTTTAACGTTTCAAACAATTTGGCCCAAGTGAGGTTAGCTAGCTGAAGTTTGCGTAACTAACTATCATACCCTTAAAGGCACCATAAATAATTGCTTGCTCCAAAAATAACTCCTTTATTTGTTTCTCTAGCGCGATTGAAACGGCCAAATCCAACAATACAAACCAATCTTGTCAAAATGAACACACTGCTGTGGCAAGTGTTAATTTCGGACCCTGGAAGTAAGCAATTAAAATGTTTATTTGGGTGAACTGTCCATCGGTGTATCACTTGATGTCATGGTATTTTGTTGTCATGGAGTTTCTAACAAAGATTTGAGAAACTTATTTATCCACCTATTTTATTTAGTCCTATTAGTTAGATTTCTGGCGCCTTAACTACGCCCGCAGTTTTGACCCAATCGATTCCATTCCAGTGCCGAAAGGTCTTGGTATTGTAGTCCAGTGCGCTTACATACAGCTAAGGGATCGGTTCTCGTGTTATATTTTTTGTTATTATTTTTAATTGGTTTTAGCCCCTATTGAAATGAATGGGAAGGGAAACCCACCCCTCAAGTGGGGAAAACAATTCACCAGCTCAGTTAATGATGGCACAGTGCTCACATTAGTCATACTCGCAACGGGACTTCAGTTTACTTAGACTACTATGCTATATGCACACAGGCTTTGTACTTATTAATAACAGCAGGAATTGTAAGTGGCTTACTCTCAACGGGACTGGATTCACTACTCTGTGTAACAGCAGTAATTGTAAGTGGCCTATTCTCAATAAATTGTGTTCGTTGTGTAAACAGGGCTAGGGGCTAATGTTAATGAACATAAAGGCTACATGCGGGTTAGCTAACAAACTAAACTAGAAATGCATTTCCACAAGAAAATGCGGATGTGATTGCGTTTCCACCATCAGCGACCAGGCAGTGCGGATGGCCAGCCCCCTAAAATAAGCGCCGCAGCACTACTACGTCCTTGTGTGTTGGTGGACAGAGTTGAACTGAACACGAGTGTAAACGCCCACTTGGGGCCAGTTGTAACATCTGACTTCTTTCATTCATATAAATATTGTGAACTATATGTCATATGTATGTAACCCTCTTTAGGTATGCTTGAAAGTTAACTGACACCTAGGGCTAAATGTGACACTGGGTTCTCAGCACAAAATGTGGGTGAGGAAATAACAAGCTTTCACAGAAACCAAAACACTGTACTACTGTCATTTACTATAGAATAGATTAGGCAGCCAAACATAGTCCAACCAATTACAGCTTAATAAACATACACAGCAATATATATATACCTACTAATAGCATGTTATAACTGTAATATTCACTTAAACATCAATGCATGAACTTGAGGATAACATACAAAGAAAGCCACAATGCTTTTAATGAATGAATACCTATTGTAACAAAACCATTTAGCTAACTACCGTTGGGGCCCATTGTTGGTGCACATCTTTGTAGAATCCAATCCTCGCAACTAACAAAAGAACACACCCACCAAGAAACAGTCTCTCAACAGTCCCAGAAGAGAAGCGTTAGCGAAGATAGCCAAACGGCTTTTACGTTATTCACAGTGTTTTCAGTACATTACCCTCAGCACGGCGTTCCGTTTTACACAGGCAGTCCACTTCGTCTTTCCGAAAATATCCACTTGCAACATGGTCCGTTGACCAATGATTAAAAGAAACGAAAATCCCGACGAAGGCAAACTTTTATATTTTCAAAACAAAACGTCAAACAGTCCACGTCCGAACATCCGAGCTCACATAGGCTCCTCTCCATCGCCTCATTGCTCGTTCAAAATAACTAGCCGCTCACCAGCTTCTCTCTTCTCCCCGAATATCGTTTTGTTTTAAAGTCTTTAACTTTTTTACTGTTGCATCACAGCGCAATTCCTTCAACTCCCTTCCTTTTTCAAAAGCCCCGTTAGCACCCCCCACCAAACAAAAAAACAACCCCCTCTCTTTTCTGATTGGAGAAAAACAATCAATCAATCACATAGTTACACTCATAGGTTACACAGTTTCACAATGCCATAGGCCTTACATGGAATGAGAATTAAAATACAGATCTCTGACAGGGCTACATGTAGTCATCTTTAAATTGTATGGGTAATTAGAAGACAGATATAAGTTTAATATGTTTGGCTGGGGTATGTCAGTTAGTCTCAGAGTAACTTAGGCTCCTTGGCATCACTGGCACTGCCCATGCATGGTTCAAGTTGTACCTATCTGGCAGGTACCATCGAGTGGCTCTAGGAACAGCCCAGTCCTCCCCTGCACCAGTCTGCTACGGCGTACCGCAGGGCTCGGTCCTGGGGCCTATCCTATTTATTATCTACATGCTTCCTCTGGGACAAATAATTCAAAAACATGGACTCAATTTCAACTGCTATGCGGACGATACCCAGTTCTACATACATACTAAACCCAACACAACCCTCCCTACCCCCTCACTCACAAACTGCCTACTTGAAATAAAATCCTGGATGTCCAAAATTTTTTTTAACTCAATAGTAGCAAGACTGAGCTGATGATTGTGGCTCCTTAGGCTCTGCTCAAAAAGGTTGGTGATGTGGTCCTCACTATTGACGGCTCCTCTATCTGCTCCTCTGCCAAGGTCAGAAGTCTTGGTGTGGTCTTGGATTCCACCCTCTCCATGGAACCTCATATAAAAGCTGTCACCAAGTCTGCCTTCTTCCACCTGAGAAACATCTCCAGACTCAGACCATTAATAACAGATGCAGTTGCTGAAACATTAATATACGCGTTTGTCACCTCACGCCTGGATTATTGCAATGGTGTCCTATTTGTGGCATCAAAAAAAGCCCTGGATAGGCTCCAGAATGGTCAGAATTAATCTGCAGGGATTCTAACTCGCTCTAAACCCTGGCAACATATCACTCCAACTCTTCTTCATCTACATTGGCTTCCTATCAAATTTCGCATTTCCTTCAAAATTTTACTTCTCACCTATACACTCACTGGCCACTTTATTAGGTACACGTTGCTAGTACCGGGTTGGACCCCCTTTTGCCTTTAGAACTGCCTTAATTCTTCGTGGCATAGACGCAACAAGGTGCTGGAAACATTCCTCTGAGATTTTGGTCCATATTGACACGATAGCATCACTCAGTTGCTGCAGATTTGTCGGCTGCACATCCATGATGCAAATCTCTCGTTCCACCACATCCCAAAGGTGCTCTATTGGATTGGGATCTGGTGACTGTGGAGGCCAATTCAGTACAGTGAACTGAGGTCAACGCACTGTCATTTCAACGCACATTTCACTTTTCACATATGACTTTATTCAGTATTCAGCTAAGTTATTTTATTTAGTTATTTTATTACTGGTGCTGCTAATTTGCTCTACACGTATTGATGTTGATTGTATATACCTACGCTATTTGTTCATATTGTTCATACATTTAGTTATTTATTTTTTATTTAGTTTATATTTGTTTATATTTAGTGTATATTTCTTCTTCCTTCTTTGTATTCAACTGTTGCACCTTAATTTCCCTCAGGATAAATAAAGTCTCTTGAATCATGACATGGCGCGTTATCCTGCTGGAAGTAGCCATCAGAAGATGGGTACGCTGTGGTCATAAACGGATGGACATGGTCAGCAACAATACTCAGGTAGGCTGTGGCGATGCTCAATTGGTACTTAGGGGCCCAAAGTATGCCAAGAAAATATCCCCCACACCATTACACCACCACCACCAGCCTGAACTGTTGATACGAGGCAGGATGGATCCATGCTTTCATGTTGTTTACGGCCAAATTCTGACCCTACCGTCCGAATGTCGCAGCAGAAATCGAGACTCATCAGACCAGGCAACATTTTTCCAGTCTTCTGTTGTCCAATTTTGGTGAGCCCGTGCAAATTGTAGCCTCAGTTTCCTGTTCTTAGCTGACAGGAGTGGCACCCGGTGTGGTCTTCTGCTGCTGTAGCCCATCTGCTTCAAGGTTCGACATGTTGTGCGTTCAGAGATGGTCTTCTGCATACCTTGGTTGTAACCAGTGGTTATTTGAGTGACTGTTGCCTTTCTATCATCTTGAACCAGTCTGGCCATTCTCCTCTGACCTCTGGATCCAACAAGGCATTTTTGCCCAGAGAACTGCCGCTCACTGGATATTTTCTCTTTTTCGGACCATTCTCTGTAAACCCAAGATGGTTGTGCATGAAAATCCCAGTAGATCAGCAGTTTGTGAAATACTTAGACCTGCCGTCTGGCACCAACAACCATGCCACGTTCAAAGTCACTTAAATCACCTTTCTTCCCCATTCTGATGCTCTGTTTGAACTTCACCTGGTCGTCTCGACCATGTTCATCCATCCATCCATTTTCCGCTGCTTATCCGGGGCCGGGTCGCGGTGGCAGCAGGCTAAGAAGGGTGGTCCAGACGTCCCTATCCCCAGCAACGCTTTCCAGCTCCTCCTGGAGGATCCCGAGGCGTTCCCAGGCCAGACGAGATATATAATCTTGCCAGCGTGTTCTGGGTCTACCCCGGGGTCTCCTACCAGTAGGGCGTGTGCGGAAAACCTCCAACGGGAGGCGCCCAGGAGGCATCCTAATCAGATGCCCGAACCACCTCATCTGACTCCTTTCGACGCGAAGGAGCGGCGGTTCTACTCCGAGCTCCATCCGTATGACCGAGCTCTTTACTCTATCCCTAAGGCTGAGCCCAGCCACCCTTGACCATGTCTACATGCCTAAATGCATTGAGTTGCTGCCATGTGATTCGCTGATTAGATATTTGCGTTAACGAACTGTTGAACAGGTGTACCTAATAAAGTGGCCAGTGAGTGTAAATCTCTCCATGGACTTGCCCCTTCCTACCTCTCTGACCTCCTCCAACCCTACACACCTTCTTGTACCCTCGGCTCCTCTTGACACTGGTCTCCTCACCACTTGCAAAACCAGACTCAGTTCCATGGGGGACAGAGCGTTTAGTGCTGCTGCTCCCATTCTCTGGAATTTCCTTCCCCGTGATTCGGAACTCTGTTACGTGCCTTTATTATGTACCTTTCAAAACAGGGTTACAAGGTACTTTACAATAAATGTAACAGCAGTGGGGGCTGGTGAAAAATAGTCTAGGTGGGGCTGTACCATATTCAGTCAGCTTCACAAATACAATTAAACACTAACTGCAGGACACCAGTGTTCTGTTTAATAGTAAGTATTTATTAAATGTCAATATTAAACATGTGAGGCATTCTTACACAATAACGTCTTACTAAAGTCAACTACAAAAACAAATGGGGTCTGGCATCTTATTTTTTGGTCATTCTGAGTGGCAAACCTCTAAATTACTTAATTATTAAAGTCATGGATGCATTAGATTCGTTTTTTCTCCATAGACAGCATAGCCAGAACATTCAGGCGTTCCTGTGTCATGCTCCTCCTCAGGTAGGTCTTGATCATCTTCAAAATGGAGAAGTGTGTCAGCTTCCATTAAAGATTCTCACACAAAACGTCGAGTGCATGCATTTTATTGCATAATCGTCGGGCAAAGATTTAAACATACAGATGGTCAAGGATAAGGCATAGTATTCGACACTCTAGCTCCGTCTTCGCCACATTTATCAATAAAAAGGTAGTGTCAAATTAAACAATGTGATCGTATAGCTTTACAGACATAACGTTACTAACGCTAATAAATCCACATCACAACCCATTTCCTCAATGCAAAAGTACAACTGACTAGCTAGCATATTAAAAACACATTACAAAAAGTTCACAGTAAATATACAGAAACATATTACACATACCTGGCAAAGAATTAAACATACAGATGGACAAGGATAAAACACGGTATTCGACACTCCAGCTCCTACACATAAAAATAACAGTCTTAACTTTGTTTAGACAGTACACTTGAAACATTTTGCTCTTGTTAGCGAAAATTGGTTAATTAGCTTCCATATATTCAACAAAACAAAACAAGCAAAATATGTTTACAATTGTATGACCGGCCTACAATGTTAACCATGTACATTCATAGGGCACTTTACATAGTGGATCAGACTTGTATGGGGATTATAAGGTTATTACAAAAAAAGAACGGAGATAAAATCGAGGTAGCAGGCGCCTGACATCCGGGGTCTTCCATCTCTGCGTTCATCATGGTCTTCTTCTCCCTGGATCCTATGGCAGATCATAAAACCAACTTTCTCTACCTCAGGCGGACTCAGATTTACAGCCTTTCTGGCAGCAGATTCGAGGGCGCTGATTGGCTAAATTTATGTTGCCACTGTTGCTATGTGCATTTCTTCGGTCAGCCATTGGCTGGTGCTGCGTAATGAATGTGCTGTTTTTCTACTGCCCCAGAAGCGCTTGCTTAATGAGGGGATGAACCATAGACATCGGCACGCCTATGGGATGAACAGTCAACTAATTTTACTCCAAATATAATGATTTATATTTTATATATTACACGTTTTTGTGCATTTTAAACACATACATGCTTAAAATAAGTAATTATTGTAAAAAAAAAAAAAACCTGGGAGAGCCAGGGAGGGCTGTGCCCTTCTGCCCTCTGCTGGCAAGCCGCCACTGTGTAACAGTAAAAAATAGAATATAATTAAAACACTAAAATCACACAGTAAAATCAGGTTAAATAACAAAACATTTAACTAAAAGCCAAATTTAAAAGGTGGCGGTTAAAGGTGCAGTATGTAGTTCTAGAGAATTGGGGAAAAAAGTGCAAGAATTTGAATCACAAAACTCAAAAAGGCCAACCTCCTGAGTCTTTGCTTTGGTCCCTCCTATCCCCTTTCAATGGCCCATCCCACATATGCCCGTGCGCGTTGACTTGACTTCATGAGCCTGAGCAAGGCAGTGTTTCATGAATCATGTGTATGTTGTGCATATTTTTGGTTCTCACCAACAACGCATAAAGCCATGTCTGATGAGGTGAGAAACAAAAGAATCTCGAACGTCTAATGTAAACGCTCTAAAACTGAGTGGTTCACACCAAAGCAACGAGCACAGACACAAATTACCGTTTCCAAAGTAACGACATACAGTTAGTAAGCTAACGTTAACAAAAGCAAAACAAAAACAATTTCATAATTTTATTCCCCTATTAGTATGAGCTAGTGCATGACAATCGTTTTAATTTAGCGATTGGCACCATAGCTACTATTCGTTGCGAAGTATATCCAACATTTCCATGTAAATGAATAATGCCCTTTTGACAAATCTCTCAATCTACCGGTCTATCTTCATTCCTGCTCTCACCTATGGTCATGAAGACCGAAAGAACGAGATCGCGGATACAAGCGGTGGAAAGGAGTTTCCTCCGGAGGGTGGCTGGCATCTCCCTTAGGGATAGGGTGAGAAGTTCAGCCATTTGTGAGGGACTCGGAGCAGAGCCGCTGCTTCTTTGCGTAGAAAGGAGCCAGTTGAGGTGGTTCGGGCATCTAGTAAGGATGCCACCTGGCCGCCTCCCTAGGGAGGTGTTCCAGGCACGTCCAGCTGGGCGGAGGCCGCGGGGCAGACCTAGGACCAGGTGGAGGGATTATATCTCCACACTGGCCTGGGAACGCCTTGGAATCCCCCAGTCAGAGCTGGTTAATGTGGCCCGGGAAAGGGAAGTTTGGGATGCCCTGCTGGAACTGCTACCTCCGCGACCCGACCCCGGACAAAGCGGATGAAGATGATGATGATGATGATGACATAAATCTAGCGCGATACTTCTTAACGTTCTAAAACTACACTTGGCAATATGACAAACCAAGTCTTTTGCGACGATATGCAACGACTTCAGCCGCCTTGCAAGTACTAGTTCACACCGCTGCTACTTTGTCTGCGACGCAAATTATAACAACAAGCTTGTTTGGAGGGTGACGCTGTGTATTTTACCTAGGAGCGTGCACGTGCGGTGATTGACAGGCAGATAGCCCTTACTCCTTGCCAAAATTCTCTCGATTGGTTGGGGATAGGCGGGTGTCCCTAGATTTTTTAAAAGCTGAATACAGGGCCCAGGGCGCTCATTTATAGCGCACCTTCTCTCTGAGCATTTGGTTTAATGATATCCTCCGGAGGTATGTAATAAATGTAAAAAAAACAGCAAAAATAAAATGTATAGCTAGAAATTCAAACTTACATACTGCACCTTTAAGTGAAGGCTTTAAGATAAAAGTGAGTTTTAAGAAGTGATTTTAAAGAGGAAACTGAGGTGACCTGCCTGAGAACATTAGGCATGGAGTTCTAAAGCTTAGGGGCTCGAACAGCAAAAGCCCGGTCACCCTTGCTGCAGAATTTGGATTTTGGAACTATTAAAAGGGCCCTGCTGGAGGATCGCATGCAGCGATAAAAGCAGATCGCAGATATAGGCAGGCGCCAAATCATTCAAGGCTTTGAACACTTGCAGTAAAATCTTAAAATAAATTCTAAGACTCACAGGTAACCAATGAAGGGCTGCAAGGATAGGTGTAATGTGGTCTCTTCTTCTAGTAGCCTACGCGTTAAAAACCTGGCAGCAGCGTTTTGAACCAATTACAATCTTTGGATGTTTCGCTTGCTGATTCCAGAATAAAGTGCATTGCAATAGTCAAGTCTGAAGGAAATAAAAGCATGGATGACATTTTCTAAATCTGAATCTGAAGAATTTAAATTCTTTTTCCAATGGTATTTTAGAAAACTCTTTAGTTGATTTTTACCTCAAATATCGAAAACCGTTTATCTTCAAATTTTGATGAAACTTTTAGGTGTATACCAGAGGCTTTGAATTGGATTTTAAAATGACTGAAATCGAGTTGGCCTTATATTCCAAGGCATGTACTGTAGGTGAAGCAAACAAAACTCTTAAGATAGGTAAACGGGAAGTTGTTGGAAACTATCCGTATACAAATTTAATCAGCTGAGGCACACATGTTCACTACAAGAATGAATGTATGGTTTTTTTCAGTGTGTCATTACTTTACAGCTCCGCAAGCTATAATTTATGCTGCCTGTCCTTGGCTCTTGTTTCATATACTGTAGTTAGCGACGCACACTTCAGCTAGCTAACGTCCTGTCTTGGTCAGAATTGTTTGTAACTTAAAACAAATAAAACTGAATTCACGTTCATTACGCAATATATCTTACACAATGTTATTCTCCGGTTGTGGGGCGCTGAACCCAAATGTAAACGCCAACAAAGATGCATTGTTAAATTGTCATACATTTGACATGTATTAAATTATTGTGAGTAATGTATAAGGGCAGGTAGACCTACTACCAAGGAGAAAGTAATGTTAGATACCTGCACTTTCTCTGTTCTTCCTCTCACTCGCTTTCTCGTTCTCTTTCTCCTCTCTATCCCACTGAAAAAAAAGTCAACACTGTTGGTAGGGCGGACAGACCAAAAAGTAGTTTTGTTTTCTGCAGTCAGAATGTTTCTACTACTCTCCTATCCTGAGATATCTTGAGAAAACAGCCATAATTTAGACACTTTTTTTTTTTACCCACGGCGTCCTATACTTACAGCAGAGCTTTTCGGTATGGAAAACCATGGAACGTCAATAGAACGCCATTGTTCTGCGTCAGTGAAATATGAATTTTCAATGACGTCTCCTGCCTTGGCGCTAACTTTTGACTGCTTTCAGACTCATTGACTGTGGCAGTGAGATAGTTATTTCTCCTTTCAGCTCTTTTGATTTTGCCCAAACAATCTAGATACAGCCTGTGTGTCTCAAATAAACATATCTATATAGCTAGCTAATGTTAGCTAAACCAAAGGCTATGTTTACCTCAGACTTTGAACGCATACTACTTCAGTTTTTGCATACAACAGATATAGCACGTGCTTGTCGTCAGTCGATATAACTATCCGAAGTATGGGTTCAATCCTGTTAAATAAACAGTTATATGGAGCAAGCGTGCAGCGTGAAGAAAACCGCGCTGTGTATTGAAAATGTTTAAATCAACACAAATATACCGTTTTTCTTGATCTGAGTCTTTTAAGTCATTCCAGAGTAATACTCAGTTTCACAAAATAGAAGTGTTTATAACTATAGATCTCTTGCAATTCGCAGTTAGCTTCCAAAGAGCGTATGTTTTGTTGTTACACGAAAAAATCCTCAACTTTGAGCAGTTAAATAAAAAAAGACATGTTTATTTAATATCAAACGATTGATTGACTGGTTTAAGAATATATTCATAAATCACTGATAATTCCAGCTTTCCATAGTTCTACTGTTAATAACATAATTTTGTCATTTCAAAACTCGCCTCTGGTGGTAGCCGATGCAAAACTTTGTCGCAATGCTCTGTTTTCTTTCTCAAACGGGCACGAAATAGTCCAGTGCTCCTTGTCTTCAAGGTAAATCACCTCAGTGTTCCCATCATTTTGAAAGTCAAACTTTGATTCATTTTTAAGTAAACCCCTGTCCGGACATGACCTTAAGGGGACTAAGCAATCAGTAAACAAATATATATTTAAAATACGTGTTACATAGGCCTACTTTACTTGAATCGCTACTAGCTTTAATCAAAAAGTTCCACCGTGGCCTTTCAACTCTGACTAGACCAAGGCCTCTGGGAAATATTCGCCAAAAAAAAAAAAAATCGATCGAAGGTAAACAGATCTGCCCCCTCAAAATGTACCGTGCCTTCACTTGTTCAGGACCCCGAGGACAGCGGTAAGTCATTCTCCACTAGCTTCCAAGCAAGTTTGTTTTGGTTTAGAGTTCAGTCGCGTTGGTTGAAATCCATAAAGCGAAACATACTTTAATTGTTCTAGATGTGTAGTTATGTCAGTCAGTTTGGCTACTATTACCTAACACATTAAATGGAAACTTTGGCCATGTTGATTGTGAATCTAAGTGATAAACATTGGTAACGTTATCAATACCAAGCTAACGTTAACAGCCGGGATCTAGTAAAAATGTTGCAGCAGGCTCGTTTTAATTATCAGGGCAAGGCTATTAATATTGCGGATTTCAGACACTTTCTATTAAAATACATTTAATATATAATTTAGAACTTAACATGCACCATACGAGTTTTGGTTAGCCTATAAATTGCTGTGAGAAAAGCTGGACCATTCCTTTCATCTTTTGTTTTCCTCTATGTCTATGTCCACGATCGATGGGCGAGAACTGTGGGGGGAGGCAGGGAAAACGATAGTAGCCTATTTAAACGAGAGAATATGCCTGTTTATTACTGCTTTAGAGGCTAAAAAAGCAGATATGTAACGATTAATGATCAATGATCTTGCAATGGGACCTACATTTTACTGAGATGTTATGAAATGTGTTTTCAATCCGGTGATTATCTGGCACTGATTATGCGTGTACAAACGCAATTGCAAGCAGTACCATCGGCCATCTGGTTTGGAGCTGTGGAATTTTTGTTGGCAAGGCTAGGGCCGCGTCATAAAAAAGATAAGTTGTTTGACACGTTCGCGGTTTTCAGCATACACGTTTTTAATATTTTAGCCTTAATTTAGGTAAACGATCATGTAACTGTAAAGGCAGTGAGTTTTTCAAAGTATCTGTAGTAACATATACATTATTTTTTCCAGACAAAGAAGTAAGCTAATGTCAAAGTTGGCCATAGGAGGTTTGAGCTTTCTGAAGGCACCGCTTGGCTACACCGAAGTATCAACTCGGTAAAATTAAAAACCTTTTTTCGACACTAAAACTGTCACTTTTAGATCAACTGAAAATGTATGAATTTGTTTTTATTAATAAACGTTTAGCAAGTAACACAAATTTAGAGCATTCACTGTTTAATCACTTGATTAAAAAAAATAAATAAATGAAAACACGTTTGTCCTGCCTACTAATGCTGACCTTAAGTCAAGGAACGCAATCATAACACCGTTTTCCTGATAGGACATTGAGTTTATACATTTGCATAATATCCCAGCAAGCATTAAATATACTAAATTTTTTTACTTGAACACTGTCATCATTAATGACCACCTCTCCAATCGATAACAGAAGTATAGGGCAGAGCTGTCACTATCCACAGTTAACGAGCTTGAGGTAGAAGACTGTGGTATCCATTGCCGGTGATAGGCTGGTCTTGTCAAAAGAAAATGAAGTGATATTAACTAATTTAGTGAGGGGTGTTAACCGTCATTATAGTGTAAAGAAGTATCGCTACTAGTAGTGCCATAAGAAGCGCGAATTAGCCGTCTTATACATGCGTGACTACACATCGCGTCTCGCACTGGCGCCACATATCGGCAGATCACTCCATACAAAAGGGCAAATCTCGCAAAATGTATATCTTTGGATTTGCCCCAAAATACATGGTAGTTGACAGACATCCTCAGCTTCATTTTGAGACCCACGTAATCGAGTTGCCCTGAACTTTGACCTCTCTACGCCTTCTACAGTGACTTTTCATTTCTGGCTTACAGTACGTTGGGAAAGTCCCATAGGTTCCAATGGTATTTTTAAAAACGCTTTTGCCATTTTCAACCTTAAATATCGTAAAATGTATATCTTCCGACTTTAACGAAATTTTTATGGTGTATACAAGAGGCTTTGAATTGTATTTTAAAATGTCTGAAATTGAGTTGTCCTTATATTCAGGCATGTAGGTGAAGCTAACAAAACTCATAAGCTAATTTACAAAAACTTGCCGTTTACCAATCATTGTACAAAATGTATCGGTTGAAGGCACAATTATTCACAACAAGAATACATGCATTGTTTTACATTACATTAGTTTATCGCCTAGTTATATTAAAATGAACTAGCTGATAGCAGTCGGTGCCGTTTTGTGATTTCGAATGTAAGCTTTACTCTAGCCCTGAACAGGCTCAACCAACATTCTAATCAATTCATTCCCTATGGGTTCGCGCTAGCGTTATACAGCACGCGGAACCAACTGTCTTCTCTGCGTTCTATTGTCCGCCCTACTGTTGGTTAGCTTACTGCTAACTTAACTTTTCTCTCGCCAAAATGTTACCTAGCTTCAGAGCATTATTTAGCCCCCTTCCTGACAAGCTAGTATGAAAAGCCTGATACCAACGGATTCCTCTGGTTGTCTAGTTTTACATATATTATTCCAATACTTTTGTCCTAGCTTAAATGACAGCCCGCTTAATGGAGCAAGTCGTCGGCTAATCAATTGAGGGGTCTGTCTGCATTATAGGGAGAAAAAAATGAAACACTAGCAAAAAATACCGAGGATATGACCTCGGTGTCTACGGTCCTGTATAATAGTTAGCTACGCACACTAAAGCTCCACTTAGACAAATAGAATTCACATGCAGTAAGCAGTAGTATAACCACAGCCTAAGGAACTCGTTCCTACTATGTCTGGCTAAGCACGGTTGCGTGAGGTGTCCACTCCAAACCTAATGCTCTTTTGCAGTAGGCGATGTAAAAAGCTTTTCGAAGAAATAATTTTGCCCCTCTCTCTCTCTCTTTCTCTCTCCCATTGTCACCATGCTCGTCATCTGGATTATTCAATTTTTTTACGTTAGTCTCTGTAGTTAAACGCCTGTGCACAGAGCTAAGATTCAAAGTGAGGAAGTCTCCGTGACCGTGGCCTTTGAGATACTGCAGCTAAATTACACCATCAAAGTTATTCACACTGTAGCCGTATAACGAGACTAATCACATTGTAGATGAACAAGAATCATACCCTTGTGTATACAGCCATCTACTGACCGCAATAAAATGTTGGTTAACATATACATGTATACATTTTATGCGGTCACTAGATGGCAGCATACACAAGAGTATCATCTTAGTCCTTCATTCCAGCTCGCTCCCCTCAAGGCTTTCTCTCTTCCCATTCATTGTCTAAGGGCAAATTAAGCGTGTAAAAGAGGCAATTAAAAATAACTAGTCGACAGACTAATTATCTGTGTACAAGCGCAGTCCGTGGCATTCGAACGGACATTTTGGCGTTGCAATGGAAGCGAAATGCTCAAAACTGCGACCGTAGTTAGGTGACGAACAATGGGGCTAATAATAATAACTAGAAATGCATTTCCATGAGAAAATGCGGATGTGATTGCATTTCCAGCATCAGCGACCAGACAGTGTGGCTGGCCAGCCCCCTAAAATAACCACTCCAACTCTACTACCTCCTTGTGTGTTGGTGGACAGCGCTGAACTGAACCCAAGTGTAAACTAAACGCCCACTTGGGGCCAGTTGCAACATCTGAATTCCTCCATTCATATAAATATTGTGAACTATATGTCAGATGTAGTCATCTTTAAATTGCATGGGTAATTAGAAGACACATATAAGTTTAACATATACAAGTTTGTCTGGCCTATGTCAATTAGTCTGTGATTAACAGAGAAATGCAGAAAGTGTTGCAACCGTACCCTACGTCCTTGTGTTAGCTCAACCTTCGTTTTAAGGCTTCTGGCGATCGTGTCACAAGTGGAGCTAGTTTTGCAGTAAGCAATTATTTATGGTACCTTTAAGAGTATAATTGTTAGCTACGGTGCCTTGAAGAGTATCAGGGCTCGACATTAAGGCTTGTCCAGGACAAGTGGATTTTTTTGTCGGACAAGTGGAACAGAAATGTACTTGCCCCACCGGACAAGTTAAATTTACGTACAAAAAAAATATATTTTACCAATTTGAATAAAAGTGTTCCCATGATATGTCCAACCAGTGTCAAACTTAGAATACCTTGATGAGTTGAACCGTTCGCAATTCAAATATGAATAAGATCGGAGAGATTTGTTTCTTCAAGCTCCCTGCTCCACAAACAAAAACAACTAGAGTCACAACAGAGCCGTACAACTAGAATTTAAACGTTGAAATGTCAGGTCTTCCTAATCAAATGTTGCTTCAAAAACAAGTTTCTTTTAGGCTTTTATTTCTAACAACGCCGGATTAAAAAAGAAAACGAGAAAACAATGGGCAAGCTAAACAACCGAGGTGGAAAGTGGAACAAAGATGACAAAACCAGCATGGTTCCGTCTGGCAGTATTTTGTCTAGTATTTGATTATTGAATTGATTGAACGGTTTCAAATGGCTCTTGACTTGTACCTATATGCAATTTTTTTCGGACAATGTACAATATGTGACCTTGTGAATTGTGGTGAAAAGTGTTTTCTTACTTTTAGACAAGTCTAATTTTACATTTAAACGTCAGGGAAATGAGTTGTTAGGAACCTTGTATGACTCCTAAAGAAAACCTTTAATTTCAGCGGTTTTTTAACGTTAACATCTCCTCTGTGAACTAAATTAAATAAACTAAAGTAAGATGTAAGACATTCAGAAACTCATTTTTACCTGGACAAGTGACGTTTGTGACTGGACAAGTGAAAAGTAAATGTTCGAAGGACAAGTGCCTCAAAAAGTTAATGTCAAGCCCTGAGTATAATAGTTAGCTACACACACTTCAGCTGGCTAACGTCAACTTAAACAAAGAGAATTCACATGCAGTAAGCAGCAGTATTTTGGCGTTGCAATGGAAGCGAAATGCTCAAAACAGCAACCGTAGAAACCTTTAGTATCACACACGGGTGGACACAGGGTTGTAGTAGGCCTATCACGCGGGGGAACACCGTTACCTCACTTCCTTAAGCATGATTTTACATGTTTTATAATTGTTTTAATTTTTTACTGTTTTAAAATTTGAACAGCGTTTTGCCAATGGTAACAACGAGTGTACACATCAAGCAAACATCTCCAATAATGTCTTCTTTGTCAGAAAAATCCCAAAGTGTGTTCAGTGGTTGTTGATTGCAAACTCATAGTTATCAAGCATTACATCACATTGAGTTCTCGGTTTGTGCCCCCAGTGCCGCCCGCCCGCATGTGGCATTCTTTGTGATGACGTCATTAAATTAGCGTTCCCCCACTAAAAAAAACCCCACTACACCACTGCAGGGTGGACAGTTCAGTCAAAAAAATACTTGCATTTTTTGGGGGGGAATGGGGCTGGCATTATTACCATGCATTGACAAGAAACTATTGTTGTGTATTATTCAATTAGAAGAAGTTACAACCCCATACAAAATATTGGAAGTCTAAAGCCAAAGTTTCAGAAGAGTAGGTTTTATTCAGCCTGAATAACATATGCATGCAACAAAGATCTACTACTACTGCTACAATCTACTCTCTACTCCCTTGTACATTCAAAGTTCGTCTTTTTCAACATTTTCCTTCAAGTCTTAGGGGCCTTTCCGATATTTTTGGCAACTCCCCAACATGAAAATTAGACATGCCCTTTTTCCAATCACCTCTGACCCATCTGTTTTCTGAGGCCTGCTTGTCCCCTAAACCTTAAAGTTTACCCCTCTTTACAACTAGCCCCATCCTTACCTATCATAAACTAAGGAAGCAGAGTCCATTAACTCCCTTTCCTTATCTTTGTACATCTGTTCACTCCCGACATCTGCTGACCTGGGACGCTCATCTTTTCTCAGGGTAATATAAACAATGATGTCTTGGAAGAGTCTGTTATAATCATTCTAGGTTTTCTATCATGCTTACTTTTACGACTCTCAGCTTCCTGCACTCCTCTCTGTCCTACCTCGATTTGGTGCCCTTAATTATCCTGGGGCCTGCATCTGCTGACCAATGCTTCACACCCCCTCTTACTATGTCTCTCTCTCTGTCTCTCTCTCTCTCTCTCTCTCTACTGTGCTCAATAGTGACAACTACTATTAAACTATGGTGTGCTTACCTACTAACCTTAAATATTAATTACAAATACTTGACTACAAAAAGGGTATCTACGTTTTAACACTAAATACACCATACTATCAGTTAGGCAACTGCAAGGGAAATTCAACATAAAAAGCTACACCATTGTCAACTTATTAATTCAAGTATTTATTTATGTCGATGTAATACTGTGTTTCTGTGAAAGTGACATCCCTGCAGCTAATGTTTACAAGGCACTCCTGCTCGCTGCTGTAATCTAAACTATAGCATAGGTTACGTAACGTAAACAATTTCAACGGTGTCTATCTAAGATATATTCTTATCTTACAACTTGGCAAACGTTAGTTGTCTAACTAATATATACGTTTAAGGGCGACTGGTTAACAGGCTTAATTGGTTTATGTGACTGACGGGACCTTTGCATAGGTATGCGCAGAGTGCAAATATTATTAACAACACAGGCATTATTATGTGTACTTGTAACTTTGTTAGATCCTAGTGTTCCGTTTAAATTAATGGATACCAGCACAACCCACTACATTATCTCTTCACATCGCACCATATCATTTTAAGTAGCATGCGATCAAAACTGTCCACTGTACATCCCTGAGACTTTAAATCAACAGTGGTCTACAATCTTCTGTGTAAATGCTTGTTTAATAGGCTACTCGTTTTACCATTTTACTATATTTAAAAATTTTTGCCAGTTTGCTGTGTTATAAACTATGCGGTATCTTCATTTTGGCAATTATGTTTTGTAACGTTGGATTTCTGCTGTTTCAATACAGCTACGCCGGTTACATAAGTTTGTTTTTCAGCAAGCTAGACCTAAGCTAAATGGTGCCTTTGAGACCCCAAGACGGTCATTACCAACTCACACTTTCGGCTAGATAACTTTGGTTCACTTTGCTTTCCGATTCAAGGTACCAGAATAATTTTTAACGTTATACAAATACAACTTAACGCGCATTCAGTACGCAGTGTCTTGTCAATGTTGTCCGTTTGTGGGTTTATTCCAAGTTCTGGTGGAATTTGGTGGATTATGATGAACTTGGTTTGATTTGTAGAGCTATCGTGTCCATGCTACTCTCACTCGGACGAGGAGCATATTGCTCCTTCATTCAATATTGACAATGCCTGGCCTCATGTAGCGAGAGTATGCAGGCAGTTCCTGGAGGATAAAGGAATTGATACCTTTGACTGGTCCCCATGCTCGCCTGACCTAAATCCAATAGAATACCTCTGGGACATTATGTTTCGGTCAATCCGACACCGCCAGGTTACACCTCAGACTGTCCAGGAGCTCAGTGATGCCCTGGTCCAGATCTGGGAGGAGATACCCCAGGACACCATCCGTCGGGGCATGCTCCTAATGAGAAATGCAAACCAGCACGTGGGGCATTACACAGCACTGAGTACCATTTTGGGTTGTTGCAATGGAATTTCAGCAAAATGGAATAGCCTGCCGCATCATTTCTTCACTTTGATTTTCGGGGTGTCTTTGAATTCAGCCCACTGTAGGTTGATCATTTTAATTTCCATCAAACGATGTGGCATCCTTTCGTTCCTAACACATTACCCAGTCCATATCAGTATAGATATCCAGCATGATTTTTTTTTTCCAATTGAGATATGATGTGTTGTCAAAGTGTTCCTTTAATTTTTTTGAGCAGTGTATTTTTGAGAAACGCTGGGGGTGTCAGAGGGACCATTGACCATGTCGCGGGATGCCGCTTGGAAACCGACCTACAGGTCACCACTGGTCGCTTTCTACCGACTTGCCAGTGGCATGTCGCCATTGGGGCGTGGTCTTTAAATTCCATTCTATAATATGTAATGAGCCAGTGCTTTGTGTGTTTACGACAGAGAAGACTGGTTAACGGTTTGTTTATCACAGTCATTTCTACTGAACTAACTAACGTTAGCTAGTTAAACAAAGAAGGTAAGACAACAGTTAGCTAGATAATAATGTTATTAGTGTTAATTGTTGTGGTTATCCGTATTCCATTTGCCTAAGCTATTAAGGACTCATTCTAGATAAGCTACGTCAAGTCAACTGCGGTTGTATTTTGCATTGCGTTTATTCGTTAATAACCATATAGTTATTTATATAGCCTAGTGTTCATTTTATACGTGTTGTGTTATTATAATGTATGTTGACTAGGTTGCTATCCTATTTGAATAGGCTATGTCAGGGTCTGGTAGCCTATATCCAAGTGAACTTGAGTCGACTGTGTTCGAGTGTTGTCTCGGCAACATTGTTGTTAACCGAAAATGCAGCTCTTTTGCACCTCAGTCTGAACTCAGTGCTGGAGGAGACGTCGTGTGATGTAGGCCTACTTGCGAGTTGTGGCAAATTTTGGTTGGTAAGAATGAATTGTTATACATCGAAATAAGTTATCAGCGAAGGATTAGTAAATGGGGTTTGATCATTCAAATGCAAAAAATACCCATCTTATAAGCGGACTATAGCTACAAGCTTTCTAATGCTATTTTCTGAAGAACCAGATCGTTTTGCTATTTATTTACTGCCAAGTGTTCAGATAACTTGGCTATCAACTTTCAAGGCTGGCCTCTTGCGCCAGACCTAGTAAGTGGAACAGCAGCGGCACAAGGGTTGGTATCACCTGGTGTGGTGAATCATAGCCCCCTCACTATCCGATAACGTACTGAGCTATCAAAGAGAGCTGAAGGAGCCCCACTCGATGTATAAACATGACATATTATCCATTTTTCTTTTAGTTATCTAATTATTTATAGTTATATATGCTAACCTGTCCATAGCCATGTTCTTACAGGTTGTTAGCGCAAGAACAAGATACAATACGCCCGATTAGTGTTTTCGAGGTAGCGTGTTCGCGGCTCGCCTGCGACAGTATATTTTCGATATTTTGGATCTTAATTTTTGTTATATTCATTGCTATACTTGTTTTCTTTCAACTTTACATAAACAGGGTGCTGCAGCCCTCACGTACTTGGTGCAAGTGATATCTTGCCTTTAAAAAATACAAAGCTAAAAATAATCAACAAAAACAATGCAGAATGTGCAGACAAATCCACGTGATAAGGCTCAGAAAGGAAATTTGCATAATTTTAGCCTTGTAGGTTCTGTGTATTAATATAGACAGTACATGAAAGCAAGGCTTACAATTTTGTGTTGTTGTTATAACTAACTACAGGGATATTTTTTATTAAAATTATACATTTCTGCTTGAACACTGCAAACATTTTTTGTAATATATGTTAATTTTGGTGTCAGTTTTAAGCCAGTATACGCGACCGCCAGTTACTCGGATTGTCAATGGCCAATGAGTTTTGCCACGGCATAAGCCAGTATATGTGACCTCCAGTCACTTGGATAGTCAGCGGCCAGTGAGTTTTGCCATGGCATAAGCCAGTATATGCGACCGCCAGTCACTGGAGTAGTAAGCGGCCAGTCAGTTTTAAGCCAGTACATGCGACCGCCAGTCACTCGGATAGTCAGCGGCCAGTCAGTTTTAAGCCAGTATATGCGACCACCAGTTACTCGGATAGTCAGCGGCCAGTGAGTTTTTCCACACCGCCTGTAGTCATTTGGCAAATGGCTCTCAGCTGCCACAGGTTGCTTTTCACCAAGCAGTCAGTTGAAAACAGAATTAATCTTCAAGTGTTATTTGACAGAGACAAAAAAATATATAATGCAACATAAGGCATTCTCAAAGCAACCGCAGTCAAATATTTATTTTTTTAAAGCACTAAAGCCCTGCTAATGTGAATTAAAGCCATGAACTGCACTAATTTTATTAGGAATCTAAACTTAGGCTGAAATTAAGGTTATTTGGTGAATTCATTTTTTGTTTTGCAGGATAATAATTCTTAGACATTTCATAAACAGCTCTTTTCTAGAAAGCAGTTGGCAGTTACGAGCAACAAATCCGATATTGAAAATGTATTTAATGATTATCGAAGAGGAAAATGTATATCTTTATTTCTCTGTCTCTCTCTTTTCAGTAAAAGTCGGACAGAGTTGACCAATTCCCTCTACTGCGGCTGATTCTTTCCATCCACCTCACAGCAGTGTTAAATTAGTTAGGCCTATTTGTGGCAGATGATAGTTTGAGATCTATATTAATAATAATAAGAATAAGAATAATAAGAATAATAATTCAATGTATTATTATTATTATTATTATTATTATTATTATTATTATTATTAATAATAATAATAATAATAATAATAATAATAATAATAATAATAATAATTCATTTTATTTATATAGCGCTTTTCTAACACGCAAAGTCGCTTTACAGCATAAACATACTGTAGATAACGTGACAAAAATAAACAATTAGACAAAAATAGTATAACAGACAGACAGCAACAACAGTTCTAACTATAGGTAAGCAAAAGGATAGTATCAGTAAAAGAAAGGGACCAGATTCTAAACAGAGTTAACTATGGTACGCTGGGGTGAAAAAGATAGGTTTGGCAGATGCACTCTGGGAAAAGGATGGTCGGATTTTAGCAATGTTTCTAAGATGGAAGAAGGATAATTTGACCATGTTATTGATATGAGAGCTAAACGAAAGAGTGGAATCCATTAATATGCCAAGATTGCATACTAAGGGGGAGGGGGAGACTGTAAGACCATCAATGGAGATTGAGATATTGCCAACTTTAGTTAGGGTGTGTTTGGTGCCAATTAAGAGGAGTTCCATTTTATTGCTGTTCAGTTTGAGATATTTTTCCTGCATCCAGTGGTTGATTGTAGATAAGCAGTGTTCAATACAGGCAAGTGAAGGATTATCGAGTGAAGTTGTGCTGATGTAGATCTGTGTGTCATTCGCATAGCAGTGGAAATTGAAGTTGAAATCTCTGATAATTTGACCAAGAGGAAGGATATAGATTATGAACAGGAGGGGCCCCAGGACGGAGCCCCGAGGAACACCCTGTGTGACTGGGGACGTATCAGAAGTGAATCCATTAAGTGATATGAATTGATGTCTGTTTATGAGATATGACTGAAGAAGAGAGTGCAGTGCCCTCAACACCCAACAATTGCAGCCTAGAAATAAGTAGTGTGTGACACACTGTATCAAAGGCTGCACTAAGGTCTAACAGGATGAGGATGTTGAGGGCCCCAGCATCAGCGGAGGTGAGGAGATCATTGGTAACCTTAATGAGTGCAGTTTCTGTGCTGTGGAGTGTGCGAAAACCAGACTGAAGGGGCTCAAACAAATTATTGGCAGATAGAAATTGTTGTAACTGAGATGCAATAATGCGTTTCAAGGTTTTTGCAAGAAAAGGCAAGTTAGATATAGGGCGGTAGTTTTCAAGAATGGTTGTGTCTAGGCCGGATTTTTTTAGGATTGGAGTGACAGAAGCAGTTTTAAAGACTGATGGAAAATCTCCTTGGGAGAGGGATAAATTGAAGAAGTTAGTTAGGTGAGAAGGTAAAGTAGGTAAACATGATATGCAGAAGACAGTTGGAAGAGGGTCAAGAAGACTGGTAGTATTCTAATATTTATTGATGTCGACTCCATAAAAGCTTACAACTATCTCATTCAACCCCCTCCTTCTGTCTGAACTTAGTTCTACAAAACTTAAGTAACAAACACTCATGTTTTGTTTATCTACGTTTCCCAAACTTGTTCACATTATTTATGTTTCAGGCCAAAATATAGCGTTTTTATTCACCATCTGTACAATAAGGTGTTATTTTGAATGTATTTATTTATTTTAAAACTTACGAGAAATCTTATGAAGCCAGACCTGCGCATAAGAAGTAAGTTTTTTTTACCTTTCTATACTTAGGCATGAAATTAATTTGACCCCAAACCCTAATACATCTGTGGATTTCATTGTAATATAGCCTACTTTGTAATTAAAAGTATTGTTCGGGGATTTTCAAACCCTCTTTTAGATAAGTCCTTCATTCCTTGATAGATACGTAGGCCTATGTCACTCTCCATCCTCCGTAGGCGGCAGAGTTATACTTGTGGGGGTTCGGTTGTAAGTGAAATGGTAGAACATGGAAATATTCTGATTTGATTAAATAATAATAATAATAATAATACATTTAATTTATAGGCGCCTTTCTAAACACCCAAGGTCACCGTACAATACATATACAAAAAAAACAGCACGATATACAATTCAGGATGCAATAAACACAGGACATGGGAATTGAGGCAGAAGACATCGATTAACATCGCAACATTACAAGGGTAAAGGGTATTAAACAGCAAACACATTAATTATGTCAGCTTTTCAAATGTTGTACAACATAAAACAATTAAGCAGAAGGCTTTCTCAAATAGAAATGTTTTCAGGCCTGAATTAAAAGTGGATAGAGTCTGAAGCTTCCTCAGATGCTCTGGGAGGGCAAACCACAGACGACCCTGCAGTACCGAACGCCACAGTTCAGAGTGTTGTAGCCACTAGCTGAGAGAATGGGCATTCTGGTGCCATGCCAGTCCGGTGCGAGACCGGCGTTGTACAGTAGTGAAGTCCTGTTAGCGAACTAGCCTGTTAGCCTAGCAACCACAAAAAGAATTCCTTGCCAACAAAACCGGCTTACCGGTAGTAAGTGTCCCTTAGCGTTAAAATAGAGGGGAAAACCAAACATTCACAGCTGAACACAAAACACACTACAAAAAACACAACCAGCTCAAACGTAAACAAAACTAAACAAAATTACAATAAATCTGACAAACGTGCTGAGGAGAAGCGGCGAACAAACGACGCCAGCGTCCTCTCCTTACAGCGTCGCCATAGCAACTCCATTAAAGGCATTGAACGCAAGTGATCATACAAGCCTGTGTTTAAATTAGTATGTGCAATGTACAGGCCACAGCAGAGCAGTGATGGTATTGGTATGTTATCAAGTCATGCGCCACCTACAAAATTTTCTTACCCCAAATACAGTTTTTCTCTAATAACAAATATATACATTTTGATGATTGACAAGTTGCACAAACAACAAAGAAACTATTTTATTTCGCTCGTCAATTCAAGTGCTGGATTAGATCTCGTCGATGTACTTGGGACCTCTGGGTAATATGGGTTGGTAATAACTTATTTTAATGCATCGAAATATGGAATCACCGAAGGGATGGGAAATATTTATCTTTAGTGTTGCTTGAGCGATGCTAAGCATTGTGAAATGTGTTGTGTTGGACAGACTGTGGTTCCGGTTCGGGATGTTCCTAGCGACTAATTTCCCTGACGTTTAAACGGAAGTTTAAACTTAGACTAGTCGACTAGTCTAAAATGAGGAAAACAGTCAAAAAAGTCTCAAATTCTTTGGGATATTCACCAAAAAACGCTAAACCATGAAGAACAAACATTTAATTAAATATATAAAATCTCTTAAATGTATAATGCTAATGAACTGCAATACATAAACAAACAAAAATATATCTATATGTTCGCAGCCGTTAACCCCTCCATTATTGTTCAATTTACATCAGTAGCCTATTTTGAACGCTCAATCTAACCTAGCTCGAGGGAGTGGACGAAAAGATAATGTGACAAGCTAAAAGACAGCGCTAAACGTTGTTTTTATACTGTTCCGAAAACAACCCTACACCGATGACATTACTTCGGTGGAAAATAATATCCGACGTTTGAAATGTGAATACATTTTTATTTAGATCAGCAGATATTCCAATCCGTGGCTGTCAACATTGAATGAGTAGTTAGGCTAGCGTAATCATAGCCCCAGATAACACACACACATCTGGCCGATGCTGGCCTGACATCGAAACGTAGAAATTGCATCGCGTTATATGAAGCACAAACAGAAAGAGAAAGTTAATATGTGTTTGTGTGTGTGTTTCCAACCATTTGACTGCGGCTGCCAGATTAATCCAGCAACTATGCTCTCAAAATAAAAGGTCAACAGTGATTGTATCAATGAGACAATTAACAGAACAGAGGGTGCAAGAAGACCTTTAAACAGCTCAGAGCGTGCAAGATTGCACTTTTAATACACAGCACACAATACATGTAACTAAGTGGTTTAACCTTAACAGTAGATAAATTAACGTTATGTACCGTAGATAACGTTGGAAATTCAGTCACAGAAAAAAAAGTTCCGTAAAAAAAAAAGCCGTTGGCTTGGACAGGGTAAACGATCTAGCACTAACTAGATTCTAAATCAAGTAACAACCAAGATCGATTAAAAATAACACTAAATGTGGTGAAAATATAATTTACGAACTATTTGATTAATTATAAATATACATGCTATAAATATATATATATATATATAGATATATATATATAGATACACACTACTCAAAAAAATTAAAGGAACACTTTTTAATCAGGGTATTGCATCAAGTCAATTACACTTCTGGGATATTGATCTAGTCAGTTAAGTAGCAGAGGGGGTTGTTAATCAGTTTCAGCTGCTTTGGTGTTAATGAAAGTAACAACAGGTGCACTAGAGGGGTAACAATGAGACGATCCCCAAAACAGGAATGGTTTTCCAGGTGGAGGCCACTGACATTTTTTGCCACTGACTAGTTTTGCATTTGGCTAGGATCAGTGTCACTACTGGTAGCATGAGGCGATACCTGGACCCTACTGCACAGGCAATCCAACTCCTCCAGGATGATACATCAATACGTGCCATTGCCAGAAGGTTTGCTGTGTCTCCCAGCACAGTCTCGAGCATGGAGGAGATTCCAGGAGACAGGCAGTTTCTCTAGGAGAGCTGGACAGGGCCGTAGAAGGTCCTTCACCCATCAGCAGGACCGGTATCTGCTCCTTTGTGCAAGCAGGAACTGGATGAGCACTGCCAGAGCCCTACAAAATGACCTCCAGCAGGCCACTGGTGTGAATGTCTCTGACCAAACAATCAGAAACAGACTTCATGAGGTGGGCCTGAGGGCTCGACGTCCTCTGGTGGGCCCTGTGCTCACTGCCCGGCACCGTGGAGCTCGATTGGCATTTGCCATAGAACACCAGAATTGGTTGGCAGGTCCGCCACTTGCGCCCTGTGCTTTTCACAGATGAGAGCAGGTTCACCCTGAGCACATGTGACAGACGTGAAAGGGTCTGGAGAAGCCATGGAGAACGTTATGCTGCCAGTAACATTGTTCAGCGTGACCGGTTTGGTGGTGGGTCAGTGAAGGTCTGGGGAGGCATATCCATGGAGGGACGCACAGACCTCTACAGGCTAGACAACGGCACCCTGACTGCCATTAGGTATCGGGATGAAATCCTTGGACCCATTGTCAGACCCTACGCTGGTGCAGTGGGTCCTGGGTTCCGCCTGGTGCACGACAATGCCCGGCCTCATGTAGCGAGAGTATGCAGGCAGTTCCTGGACGATGACGGAATTGATACCATTGACTGGCCCCCACGCTTGCCTGACCTAAATCCAATAGAACACCTCTGGGACATTATGTTTCGGTCCATCCGACGCCGCCAGGTGGAACCTCAGACTATCCAGGAGCTCAGTGATGCCCTGGTCCAGATCTGGGAGGTGATACCCCAGGACACCATCCGTCGTCTCATTAGGAGCATGCCCTGACGTTGTCAGGCATGCATACAAGCACGTGGGGGCAATACACAGTACTGAGTACCATTTTGAGTTGCTGCAGTGGAATTTCAGCAAAATGGACTAGCCTGCCGCATAATTTTTTCACTTTGATTTTCGAGGTGTCTTTGAATTCAGCCCTCTGTAGGTTGATCATTTTCATTTCCATCAAACGATCACGTCACGAATCACTTCAAAACAAATTCATTTGTTATGTTAAAGTAGATCAAAAGTTACATTATATAGATAAAACATCAAACGAAGTTACCTGCTGTGTGTAAAAAATTTCTTTACTTACCACATAACTGATCTAGTAAATGTTGGTCCTCTGGCCCTCTCAATGTAAGTTCTTCTGGCCTGTAGACTGGCCTGGATTCAAGTAGAATAAATCTTGTTTTCACAAGGCTTGGGAGGAGTATAATCGGTCTGTGTGCATAGCTCTGGAATTGCTTGTATTTGATAATGTTTAAATTGTTAAAAATCAGCTGTTTGGAAGCCATTTGCGCCTTCCTAAAAAAATTATGTTTTTAAAGTGGCTTGATTGCTGGTGATAAAATAGAAGACAAGCATACTTTGCGTCTCAGCCAGAAAGACTAATTTATATAATTTTCAGATAAACCATTGGAATTAATCTCACTGCCCAAATGTACTGTTAAACTGTTAACAGTTTGTTTTTTGTTTCTCTCACTCTCTCAGTGCTACAGAAGAAAGGAATGGCTGCCCGTTCTTGGCACAAGATCAAAATATATTCCTTGTTATATCTGACCAGTATTGCAATTGGTGTGTACTTTCTAGATGACTTGACTTGTAAACATTGATGTATTTTGAGTCAACAGGACTAGAGTAATGGGAATTGAATAGTAAAGACCCTCTGAACATAATGTACTTTGTATCAGTCTATTCAGTACAAAGTATGTTCTATAACACCCCCCCCCCCCACACACACACACACACACACACACACTCTACCCTCTGAGTAAGGGTAGAGTTTGTCAGATAAATAATTTATACTGCACGGCAATCAATGTTTGTATATAAAATGCCAATAACAAATGGTTCCTCCTGAAAGGAAACTGCACCCTTTGCATTAAAGTATCTATATTAATGGACATTGTACAAATAGTTTTCTTCCATATTCTAAATAGTTTTTGAAGATTTTGTCTTTTGCTGCTTTTTTTTTCTTTTAAATAAACAGTTCTAACTCAGATGAGTTAAAATTGCATTGCTCTCACTATTCCTCATTATTTTTATGTAATAGTCATTGTAATTATGTACTTACAAGGGGCAAGAGAGAAGAAAATTATCCTTATAGAAGCCAAGTAAAAATGTGTTGGGAGTAGAGTAGGTTAAATAAAATGCTGAAGTTAAATAAGATGTAAGTAGAGTTGGGCTTACACTTGTAAATAACTGTCAAAACTGAACACCATTACATTCTGAATGTTTTTACACTTTTTCAAAAGGGAAAAACATTAAAACAAATTAATATAAGGCATTGTAAATACAGTCTTGATGACTTCATAATTTGTGCACCTTATAGTTTCGAAATAATTAGAGGTTTTTACGCACATACAGTGCATCCGGAAAGTATTCATACCCCTTCACTTTTTCCACATTTTATTATGTTACAGCCTAATTCCAAAATGGATTAAATAAAAAAAATTCTCAACATTCTACATACAATACCGCATAATGACAAAGTGAAAAAAGTTTTTTTTGAAATTTTTGCAAATGTTTTAAAACTAAAAAACTAAAATCTCACATGTACATAAGTATTCACACCCTTTGCTGTGACACTCAAAATTGAGCTCAGGGCCATCCCGTTTCCACTGATCATCCTTGAGATGTTTCTACAATTTGATTGGAGTCCACCTGTGGTAAATTTAATTGATTGGACATGATTTGGAAAGGCACACACCTGTTTATATAAGGTCCTACAGTTGACAGTGCATGTCAGAGCACAAACCAAGTTATGAAGTCCAAGGAATTGTCTGTAGACCTCCGAGACAGGATTGAATCGAGGCACAGATCTGGGGAAGGGTACAAAAAAATTTCTGCAGCACTGAAGGTCCCAACGAGCACAGTGGTCTCCATCATTAGCAAATGGAAGAAGTTTGGAACCACCAGGACTCTTCCTAGAGCTGGCCGCCCGGCCAAACTGAGCAATCGGGGGAGAAGGGCCTTGGTCAGGGAGGTGACCAACAACCTGATGGTCACTCTGACAGAGCTCCAGTGTTCCTCTGTGGAGATGGGAGAACCTTCCAGAAGGACAACCATCTCTGCAGCACTCCATCAATCAGGCCTTTATGGTAGAGTGACCAGACGGAAGCCACTCCTCAGTAAAAGGCACATGACAGCCCGCATGGAGTTTGCCAAAAGGCACCTGAAGTACTCTCAGACCATGAGAAACAAAATTCTCTGGTCTGATGAAACTAAGATTGAACTCTTTGGCCTGAATGCCAAGCGTCATGTCTGGAGGAAACCAGGCACTGCTCATCACCTGGCCAATACCATCCCTACAGTGAAGCATGGTGGTGGCAGCATCATGCTGTGGGGGTGTTTTTCAGCAGCAGGAACTGGGAAACTAGTCAGGATCAAGGGAAAGATGAATGCAGCAATGTACAGAGAAATCCTTGATGAAAACCTGCTCCAGAGCGCTCTGGACCTCAGACTGGGGCGAAGGTTGACCTTCTAACAGGACAACGACCCTAAGCACACAGCCAAGATAACATAGGAGTGGCTTCTGGACAAGTCTGTGAATGTCCTTGAGTGGCCCAGACTTGAACCCGATTGAACATCTTTGGAGAGATCTGAAAATGGCTGTGCACCGACGCTCCCCATCCAACCTGATGGTGCTTGAGATGATCTGCAAAGAAGAATGGGAGAAACTGCCCCAAAATAGGTGTGCCAAGCTTGTAGCATCATAGTCAAGAAGACTTGCGGCTGTAATTGCTGCCAAAGATGCGTCAACATAGTATTGAGTAAAGGGTGTGAATACTTACGTACATGTGATATTTTATTTGTTTATTTTTAATACATTTGCAAAAAAAAAAAAAATTTCACTGTCATTATGCGGTATTGTGTGTAGAATGTTGAGAATTCTTTTTTATTTAATCCATTTTGAAATTAGGCTGTAACATAATAAAATGTGGAAAAAGTGAAGGGGTATGAATACTTTCCGGATGCACTGTATGTATGTGCACACATTTTGCTGATTTTTGTAATAACATCATGAAATTTTTGACGCAAAAACGTTTTCATAAGTTGTCGCTAATGGCAATGGAGCATCTTCGCCTAACAACCAGAACGTATGAGGTAGTATGCTAACCTTATGAACATTAGCCCACGAAAGTAGCAATATTCTGAGGTCGTTTTGCGCGGCTGCTGGAGCTGAAAGCATGGAATTGAATAAAGTAGAAATGAAATGAAATGGAGAAGTAAAGTAATGAAATACAACAAATTATTTTCAGATCAAATAAAAATGAGGATATAAAAAGGAGGATAGGCTTATGTAAAATAAAGTTATTAAAACATGTCTAGAAGTACTATCAATCTTTATCCATTTTAACCATCTGTGAATTTAGAAATCTAATTGCAGTTATAATAAAAAATGTCAATCTCTCAGTTAAGCAAACAGGCAAAACAAATCGATTGCTATTAAAACTCTTCTGTTCCTCTTCTGTTTCTGTTTTCACATCTTAACACAACTGATACTGTTCCATGGACAGGGAAGTATACAATATAAGGCCTACTCTGGCTCTCTCCTGTCCTAGAGATTGTCTCCATAAACACGGAATCAGACTCGGTTTAAAAGTTTAAAGGAATCGATTCTTGGAGTTGATCCTGTCGCCTCCCATGATCACGGATCGGAATCAACTCCACCTTTTATGGACTCGAACAGCCCTACTATATGAAACAAGTTTTTAGTTGAGCAGGGTATTTAAACCTACCACAGCCAGTCCATGTTTCCAAATGAAAAAACACATTTCACAACGCTTAGCAACCCTGAAGAAATGCTTAAGATGAACATTTAACATTTATTCAGTGATTACTTATTTCTATGGATTACAATTAGTTATTACCAACCCATATTACCCAGACTTCATTAGTACATCAGTCGACATCAAATCCAGCACTTGAATTGAGTCATGAAATAAAACAGTTTTTTGTTGTTTGTGCAACTTGTCAATCTTCAAAATGTATACATTTGTCATTAGACAAAAAAGAATTTGTAGTGGGAAAATCTGAATTTGTGTAAAGTAGCAAGCAAAGAATTAGGTATAGCTAAAAGTGAACAAAACACACGCTACTTATCATTTACCTCTACAGTTAATGCAAATTGACAAATATGTAGTCCTACATATGAAAGGACAGTGCTGACATAACAAAAAGAAAATATGGATAATGCCATGTGTGTTTCTACTTCTAAAATTATGCAAATTTGCTTTCTGAGCCTTGTCACGTGAATTTGTCTGCACGCGCTGCATCGTTTTTGTTGATTATTTTTAACTTTGTCTTTTTTAAAAGCAAGATATCACTTGTACCAAGTACGTGCGGGTCGCAGCACCCTGTTTGTTTATGTAAAGTAGCAAGAAAACAAGTATAGCAATGAATATAACAAAAAATGAAGATCCAAAATATAGAAAATATACTGTCGCAGGTGAGCCGGGAACACGCTACCTCTAAAACATTAATCGGGTGTGCTGTATCTTGTTCTTGAGCTAACAACCTGTAAGAACATGGCTATGGACAGTTTAGCATATATAACTATATATAACTAGATAACTAAAAGGAAAAATGTATAATATGTAATGTTTATACGTCGAGTGGGGCTCCTTCAGCTCCCTTTGATAGCTCAGTATATTATCGGATAGTGGGGGGGCTATGATTCACCGCACCGGGTGATACCAACCCTTGTGCTTGTTGGCTCAAGAACAAGATACAACGCACCCGATTAATGTTTTCGAGGTAAGTAAGTAAAGTTTATTTGTATAACGCTTTTCACAGACTAAGGTCACAAAGTGCTTTACACGAGCAAAACTAAAATCAGTGTATTTAAAAAAATATATACGCAACTAAAAACCCAAAACACAAAAAAATGAACAATAACCAATAGACAATAAATACATAAAATGCAGACCTAGTGCATACAAATTACCCAAATGCCTGTCTAAACATGTCGTTAGCTGGCTTTTAAAAGAATCCAGAGAAACAACAGACCTTAAAATTGTGGGCAGAGTATTCCACAGATTAGGTGCTACAGCCTCAAAAGCTCGATCACCACGCGTCTTTAGGCGTGTGCGAGGGACAGACAATAAAAGTAGCTTGTTTGACCTAAGAGAGCGAGCTTATGAGTGTGGATGAAGTAGATCGGCCACATACGCAGGAGCCTGCCCGTGCAATGCTCTGTAAGTTAAAGGGAGAATTTTAAACTGGATCCTATACGCAACAGGGAGCCAGTGAAGAGTTTTGAGTATAGGGGTGATGTGAGACCGTCTATTTGACCTAGTAAGTAGTCTTGCAGCAGCATTCTGAATTGTCTGCAGACGATTCAGGGCAGACTTGTTAAGCGAGGGGAAAAGTGCATTACAATAGTCGATGCGAGATGAAATGAAGGCATGTATAATCATCTCTAATTCTACATTTGAAACTGCAGGTCTTAGTTTACTAATATTTCTTAAGTGAAAGAAGCATGACCTAGTCAGCTGCTTAACATGAGTGTCAAACGACAAGGACTGATCAAATACAACCCCTAAATTACGCAGGTTGGAGTGTGCGACAGAAGAAAGGGGCCCAATGATTTGCTTTATCAAGTGAGCAACCTTTTCTGGAGCAGCAATAAGGACTTCAGTCTTATCAGCATTTAGCTGTAAGAAATTTTCCGCCGTCCAGTCCCCGATAGCATTAAGGCAGTCTAGGAGACATGATAACCTGTAAACCTCACTAGGTTTAAATGAAAAGTAGAGCTGGATATCATCTGCAAATAGTTGATATTTAATATTAAATCTGTTTATAATCTGTCCCAATGGCAGCAAATATAAAGAGAATAATAGGGGCCCCCAAAACCGATCCCTGCAGGACACCAAATGACAGTGGAGAGGAATCCGACACAAAGTGTCCAATTGAGACAGTGAAACTTCTATCCGTGAGATACGATGAAAACCAGTCTAATGCTGTGCCTGAAATGCCCACCCAGTCATGTAACCTTTTTATGAGGATATGATGGTCTACTGTGTCAAACGCCGAACTAAGGTTGAGTAGAACTAATACAGAACAATCACCCGCATCAGATGACATTAAGATATCATTTGAAACCCTCAGAAGAGCAGTTTCAGTAGAGTGCCGTTTCCGAAACCCAGACTGAAACGTATCATAAATATTGTGTCTTTCCAACTCAGCAGTGAGTTGTTTGGCGACAACCTTCTCTAAAAATGTTGAGAAAAATGGGAGTTTTGATATAGGTCTATAGTTCTTGGGCACAGCAGGATCTAAGTTAGGTTTCTTTACTATGGGCTGGACAGTAGCATGCTTAAAATAGGAAGGTACACATCTTGTAGACAAGGAAGTATTAACAATAGTTGATATGGCAGGGCCGGTAATAGGCAAAACTTTTAAAAATAGAGAAGATGGTATTACATCCAGAGGGCTAGACGATAGATTCATGTTCCTAATCAAATCCATCATATCTTGCAAACTGATTGGTTTGAAAGAGTTCAGAACAGTAGGAGACAACAGGGGGCTAGAAGTGGACGAACAAGTTCCAGGAAGAATACTGGACCTAATAGCCATTACCTTATCAACAGAGAAAGTAAGAGGTAGCGTGTTCACCCCCTGCTCCGTGGCTGTCTGAAGCAGTGCCTACTGCTAGGAGGTCATTACGAGCTGCAGAGAGGCGCTGGAAGAAATCCTCTAACCATCAGCACCTAAGTAGCTTTCAATCTCTCCTCACTACATTCTCATCTGCTGTCTTGGCTGCTAAAGCCTCTTCTACCAATCCAAATTCTCTGAGTATCCCTCTAACCCCAGAAAACTGTTTGCCACCTTCTCCTCACTTCTCAACCCACCAACCCCTACCCCACCATCCTCCCTCCTGCCAGAGGACTTTGTTTCTTTCTTTGAGAAAAAAAGTTGATGATATACGCTCTTCCTTCCCCTTTTCTCCCACCTTGACCGCCCGCTCCAAACCTGCAACTAGCCTTTCTTCCTTTATGCCCCTCACCCCTGACAAATCTTTGCACCCACTAACCTCTAAACGAGCCACCACCTGTCCACTTGACCCCATCCCTACTAATATCCTACAATCTATCTCTGAGGACCTCCTCCCGTTCCTCACCCACCTCTTTAACACATGCCTGGTAAACAGGTATTTCCCAGCTACTTTCAAAATGGCTTGAGTAACACCCCTTCTCAAGAAGTCCTCTTTCAACCCATCTGATGTTAACAACTACAGGCCTGTTTCTCCTCTCTCCTACCTGTCCAAAACCCTTGAACAAGCTATACTCAACCAACTTTCGCCCTACCTCAAGCAGAACAACCTCTTAGATCCCCACCAGTCAGGATTCAAGGAGGACCACTCAGCGCAGACCGCCTTTCTCGTGGTTACGGGGGCGCTCCACACAGCGAGAGTAGACTCCCTTTCCTCTGTTCTTATTCTCCTGGACCTCTCTGCTGCTTTTGACATCATGAACCACCAGACTCTCCTTCTTACCCTTGAAGACCTGGGCATCTCAGGGTCTGCGCTCTCCCTGCTTGCATCCTACCTGACGGGGCGATCGTACCAGGTAGCCTGGAGAAGGTTGGTCTCATAACCGTGCAGCATCCCGACCGGGGTCCCTCAAGGCTCAGTCCTGGGCCCTCTCCTTTTCTCTCTTTATACAAAGTCACTGGGCTCAGTCATGCATTCACATGGCCTGTCCTATCACTGTTACGCGGATAACACTCAACTAATGTTCTCCTTCCCTCCCTCTGACACCCAGGTGGTGCAACGCATATCGGCATGTCTGGCTGATATCTCAGTGTGGATGGCAGCTCACCACCTGAAGCTCAACCCTGACAAAACAGAAGTTCTTTTCATCCCCGGGAAGTTCAGCCCGGTCCAAGACCTAACCATCACTGTCGATAACACTGTGGTCTCCTCCTCTAGTACGGCAAAGAACCTGGGGGTCACCCTGGACAACCAGCTGTCCTTCTCAGCTAACATTGCAGCAGTAACGCGTTCCTGCAGATTCCTTCTCTACAACATCAGAAGGATACGGCCCTTCCTTACAAGAGAGGCTGCACAGGTCATAGTCCAGGCCCTCGTCATCTCTCACCTGGACTACTGCAACCCGCTCTTGGCTGGGCTGACTTCAAACCCCTTCAGCTCATCCAGAACACAGCCGCTCGTCTGGTCTTCAACCTCCCTAAGTTCACTCACACTACTACTCTACTTCACACACTGCACTGGCTGTCGGTAGCAGCACGCATCAAATTCAACTTGTCCTAGCCTATCAGGAGAGGATCGGAACTGCACCCCCCTACCTACAGTCAATGCTTAGACCTTACACCCCATCCCGACCACTGGACTCTGCCACTGGTTGCACCCGCACTCTGCAGAAGGGGCAGCCTGGCACCACCTCGTTCACGACTTTTCTCTGTTCTTGTCCCCCAGTGGTGGAATGACCTCCCCACAAACATTAGGACTGCAACATCTTTGTACACTTTACGCCAAAACTTGAAGACTCGCTTGTTTCGACTGCACTTCAGCTCTTAAATGTGACGTTGCGTCTACCTAGCACTTCTACTTGATATACTAAGTAATTGGATGCACTCAGAAATTGTTTGTCGTTGGTTTATGATGGTTCTATTTTGTATCCTGATGTTTAATATAGCACTTGCTTAGCTCTTATCTAGATGATTAGGTCAGGGATGCACTTATTCTATCTACCTGACTTGTAGTTTTTACCTTATCTTTTTGTGGGCACAATTTTTTGTAAGTCGCTTTGGATGAAAGCAGCTGCTAAATTAATGAATGTAATATAGTAGATTAAGTAATATTGTTAAAAAAGCCCACTCAGTAATTGGTTTTAACCTGGAAGGGCTTGGAGTTATCTTTACTGATCGTATAGGAAAAAAGGTGCAGACAACCTTCCTTAGGAGGCAGGGCTATGATGGGGCCTCTACAACTAGTGGAAAAGTAACTGGGGTACAGAAGAGAATCCAGAAACTCTACCCCAGGGCAGTGTACATCCACTGTAGGAGCCATGCTCTCAACCTGGTAGTGATGCATGACTGTTCTGACATTCCTTTAGTGAGAAACACCATGTCCATCATTGAAAGGATTGCAGTGTTCTTTTCAGCCACAGGTGCCAGGAAGATGCCTTGCAGGAAGAATGTAGGAAAGAAGCTGCCCTATCAAGAACAACAGGGATCCGTTGATGTCGAAACCAGATTGGGTACCAGTGCAACCACATTATGCACTTTTGTTGAAAAATGAATCACTGCACATTCTGCTTTAACGAGCATGGAGACAGAACCAACCTCCATCTCTGGGAAGGCCAGTAACCTCAGGCATAGTATGGAATCATTTGAGACCATCATTACTGCTGTGATGACCAACTATGTCTTAGGTTACATGCAGCCCCTTACCAAACAACTGCAGGCTGATAACTTAAACATCATTACGGCATATGAGGTGTCAAGAAATGTATGTGAAGTTATAGCCAAACAGATATGTGAGCGAGGACTCAGTGCATGTTTTTGGAAAGCCACAGCCCTGGCCAACTCTGTCAACGTTGTCCCAGCCAAGCGGAGAATATCTGTGAATATCTACAGGGTAAATCCATTTTATCCTTTGTTAAATTTTTTGTAAGTCGCTTTGGATAAAAGCGTCTGCTAAATGAATGTAATGTAATGTAATTTTGTGCTGCTGCTGTTCCACTCACTAGGTCTGGCGCAAGAGGCCAGCCTTGAAAGTTGATTGCCAAGTTATCTGAACACTTGGCAGTAAATAAATAGCTAAACGATCTGGTTCTTCTGAAAAAAGCATTAGCAAGCTTGTAGCTATAGTCCGCTTATAAGATGGGTATTTTTTGTAGTTGAATGATCAAACCCATTTCCCAATCTTTCAGTGATAACTTATTTCGATGTATAACATTTCATTATTACCAACCAAAATTTGCCACAACTCCTAAGTAGGCCTACATCACACGTCTACCCCAGCATTTTGAGTTCAGAGGTGCAAAAGGGCTGCATTTTCGGTTAACAACAATGTTGCCGAGACAACACTCGCACACAGTCGGCTCAAGTTCACTTGGATATAGGCTACCAGACCCTGACATAGCCTATTCAAATAGGATAGCAACCTAGTCAACATACATTATAATAACACATCCCCTTATAAAACCAACACTAGGCTATATAAATAACTATATGGTTATTAACTAATAAATGCACGCGAAATACAACCGCAGTTGACATGAGGTAGCTTATCTAGGATGAGTCGTTTATTGCTTAGGCAATGGAATATGGATAGCCACAACAATTAACACTATTATCTAGTTAACAGCTGTCTTGTCCTCTTCGTTGAACTAGCTAACGTTAGCAAGGTCAGTAGAAATTACTGTGATAAGCATATCGTTAACCAGTCTTCTCTGTCGTAAATACACAAAGCACTAGCTCATTAAATATTCTAATGTTGAATTGAAGGACCACGCCCCCACGGGCGCTGACTGTCACTAAAATAAACTGGCAGGTTGGAGACAGCGACATGTAGGTCGGAAAAAGCGACCTCTAGGTTTCTAAATGGCATGGTCAATGGTAACTTGGAGGATCTTACCCCTACTGGACGTTGCTCGCTGATGTTTGCTTCTGTTAACCTGTGCTTTTTTATGTATTATGTCTGTGTTACGTTTGCCGTGTCTGATGTTTGATTTTATGCCTGAGAGCCTTTTTGGCCAGATCGTCATTGTAAATGAGAACTGGTTCTCAACTGACCTACCTGGGTAAATAAAGGAAATTATTATTTTTAAATGATATTAACAATCCTGCATTCTGGAAGTGACTTATTGTAGGCCACTAAAAAGTCACCAGTCAAGGTGAAAAACATCAATTGAATGAAGTCATAATGGTTCTCTGGTGTAACTGATCCTTTTAGACTCTGCCTTCTATAGTAGGTATCAAAGGCTCAATTAATGAAACTTATACATGTACTTTTGTAGTTCGAAACATGGGCTCAACACGTCGTATTGAGGCATTGCACAATATGTGAGTGTGTCTGTCCTTTGACCAGATCTTTCTCTCAGTGCAGGCACCTGTTCCAATCACCTCAGCATTTTTTTACTGTGTTATAAATCAACTAGAACACAACTAGATCTTCATTCTCGCTGTCCCTCTGACACTTACCCTTACTCTCGCTTACAGACACTTTGTTTCTGGATCAAGTATAGCAATGCTCAATCGTTTTCATTTACATGTGTTATGACTGGGTGCATACCATACTCAGCTGCATGCTTCTCTCTGTTTCTCTATTTCTTTTTCCGTCTCTCACTGACACCTTACCCTTTAGAGTTACAGCACTGTGCTTTCCTGTCCTCTTTGTCTTTGTGTAACCTCTCTGACCTCCTTCCCATCTCCAGCAGCTGTTGTTATTACTAATGCTGATGACCTTGCCTCTCCTTGTGTCTCACCAACTCATAGTTTCACCATTGGACTAGCTCGCTATCTTTTTATCTCCTCTCTTCCCGTTGCGCCTAGGGAGATGTACCATAGTCACGATTTTTCATTATTTTAGATAAGTGTCAGGATAAAATTGCTTGGGGACAGGGTGATGACAGCATTAATGCTTATAATGTCGTTGATGCAGGTGTTAGAGGCTGAATCTCAACAAGACAAATGTTTGGTTTCTTTCAAACAAACCTATTTTGTCAGCACCAAAAAATCCCTTCAGCTCAATGAACAATGTTTTTCGATAATTTAATAACCTTCCATTCTTCAGAGTTTTCCCCAATAAGCATTGCCATGCACGGTCTCATTTTATAGACTAAAAGCAGGTTATCCATCATTTTCAAATAGAAGACACTTTTAAAGGCCAGCGTAACTTTGAACATATCCCTTATTCTTTAATAACGAGGAGGATCAAAATTACGGGGATGGCCAGCGTGACAATTATGACGATAAGGGGCAGGTGTGGGCCGTGCACTAGACCCTCACAGCTTAAGTGAAAACACAGGCTGTTGCTCAGAGACCAGGTCTGTCCACTGGTCCTTGTAAGGCTTGGACCGATGGTGAGATGAGGGGGTCAACTTGGCTCTCCCTTCAAACCACAGTGGTTAAATATAGCCATTATGAGCTTGTGTGTGTATGTATGTGTTGGTGTGTGTGTGTGTAAAGGAAAGACATGTGAAAGAGTTATAGGAATGGAGAGAGAAAGACAGTGAAGGAGAAGGGCAAAACGCATTAAAAGCACCAGGTAAAGATAGCAAAACATTTTGTCATCTTGGTTATTTGGTTGTCTTCACTGGAAAACTCATACCTTGTAGTTACATTATTGGTAAGTAAAATCACATGTACACACACCACACTCTTCACTATTGCTAGGAAGCAATGTGAAATCCCCAAAAATATTGTCCTTCATTACCTATTTCCCTAACTACCTGTATTCATCACATCTATTGTCAAGTAACTGGCAGCAACTGGACTTCTGTCACCCTCCTCTTACCACAAAATCACTGTCATTACTCATTTGTACTCACCCATTGCTTACCACAAAGTGAACACAGACATGAGGTATTAAAACAAAAGAAAGGTTTGTGCACTTGCCTCACGCATTCACCTCGAGGCCAGCATGCCTAATCTTAGGCCCAATCCCAATTGCCTTTTACACCCCTTGGCCCTAGCCCTCCGTTTTGCTTTTCGACTTGCCCCTCGAAACAGCGTCACAAGGGGTAGGGGTGAAAATCTGGTCCAACAAATTGGGGCAATTGGGGCAACCCTCCATGATACTATATATGTCATCAGTAGTTGTTGACGGCATTGATTTAACATAATAGACGTGACCAAAAAAAGAAATAAAAACCGGGGTTTGTTGCCGGACATTTCGAATCTCACATTACCGTCTTGCGTGGGCATCCATTTTCAGTTGGTAGCAGCCAATTGGAAGAAGAAGACGGTGAGCTTAACACCTGGGAATGCTGGTGGATCAGTTTGAGGTTTGTATGACAGGCTGCAAACAAGTTGTAGTTAGCTAGTTTGCCTATACATATGCTAACTAGCTAGTGTAGTGATTTGGTAACTAACGTTAATGTTGGGTCAATCTGTTTGTGATACAGCGTAATGACAAATAAACAACCGTTTATTGTTTTGTGGGATGATCTATACAAGTCTGACAGGATAGAATACCATACACATGCATTGTATGACTATTAAAGTGTTTTTGTCGTCGTGTTTCCAAAAGTTTTACTTCAAAAGTCCTAACAATTCTGACCAAATTATGTGAAATTACAAATTTATTTTTTTCTAGACTGGTCATCCTACATCATACCAGAAACAGGATCAAACCCCATCTATGCCACCAAATAAACAATTAGAAAAGGCACACACGCATCATGAAGAACAGCAGTTTTCCACAGGGCAAGACGGAACCCTTCCACAGGTTACATTCTTCCCGTTTGGACACACCAATCTACTTTACAAAGAGCCCTTTAATGGACACATAGAGGGTACTTCAGTTATGTCAGTTACATAAGAATCAGTTATTCATGCTCACAAACAAACTGACAGAAACAAAATATTGCGTTTTATTAATCCATTAATACTCAATCACTCAAACTTAATTTTCACTGTTACATTCTTATCGCCTAACATTGTCATATCGATTCAGGTGTAAATGTATTGTTTATTGAGTGAAACGTGTGCTTCTGAGGTTACTGACATCTGAATAGTGCAATCACAATGTAAACAAGTCAGCCATCACACAAACACGAACTTGTGTGATGCAAGGGTAAAGAAGTGCACATAACATAATCAAGCTAACATGAAATTAAGTGTTCACCATTTTATCAATTTGTTGCTCAAACCGGCCAAAGAACCGCTGTTTACGCTTCACTCCCCTAAAGGTGCTTCTACTCTTTTGCACTTTCCTGTCTTAGAAAATCCACCATAGAATTTTTATTCTGCCTCCTATTCTTTGTCGGTGTAAGGGTTGGGGGTGTTTAGGGTAGAAATGGGAGAAGCTGCCCCGAATAAGCTGTGCCTAAAGTGGAGATGTTGGGCTCTTGTGTCAGCACTCATTGTGAGCTATACAATCTCCTGAAAGAAAACAAAACAAATGAGAATTAGTTACATGCCAGAACTGGACGATATGGCCACGTGTTACGTACAATATATCATAACTTTAACTTTATTTCAGCAAAAAAAGGAAGAATAAAAAGACACTGGTTTGTCAATTACAACATCACATTGACTAACCTTAAATCCATTCTCATATCAAAAGATCAATAATAAATAAAATGCCAGGCCTTTTGTTCAGATTGATCAGATTTAAAAGAAATCAATGCTATTGCTTTCGATTACTATAAACTATAAGGATGACAAGCCCAGATTATCAAAATAACAGCATGTAAATTTTGTTGCATGGAAGACAGGCGAATCATACAGAAAAAAAGCCAGTGTTTAGGTGGTGTTTTTCTAGCTTTACCTCCCTGCCATGGCATTAATGGTATAATCACAATAAGGGATGTGCGCGACTAGTCGACAATTCGGTTCAACGTTGCTGCCATTGCTAGTCGGCACCAGAAATACCAGTCGGTTAAACGTATTATTATATTTATGTACTCATTTAAATTACATATTGACATAACTTGCACTGAAACGTGTGACTTCCTAGTCAAATGTTGCTATTTCAAAAACTAAAACCAGTTACAGTGCTGGACAAAAAAAATGAGGGGAAAAACTCATCTCAAAACTAAACACATTGAACTGAACGGCAAGTTAAACCAGCAAGGAGGAAAGTGGGACAAATAATGACGTCACGTAAAACCTGCGTAGTTTGGCAGTGCTCTGATCGTCTAGATAATTGGAATGAGGGAATAAGGTTGTGTGGTGGCCTGTGTCAGAATTGACTGGCATGTATAGTCACTAGACCGGAGCAATGCGTAACCACATTCAGCATGTGGATGTTAACCGGCAAATAGAGAAGGCTGCTAGTTCTAGCCATACTCTGCACACCCGTCATCGTTTATCGCCCCAACCCGCAGGCGCAATGATTACACTAGCCTAACTCATTCAATTTTGACAGCCACGGGTTGGAATATACTGCAGATCCATATAAAAATGTATTCACATTTCAAACGTCAGATATTATTTTCCACCTAAGTAATGTGTTTGGTGTAGGGTTGTTTTCGACACAGTATCAAAACAATGTATAGCGCTGTCTTTCAGCATGTCACCTTATCTTTTCGTCCACTCCCTCGAGCTAGGTTAGATGGAGCGTTCAAAATAGGCTACTGATGGGAGCGTAAATTGAAGAATCATGGCGGCGACAATTTTAAATAAGATACATTTTTGTTTGTCTATGTATTGCAGTTCATTGGCATTATACGTTAAAGAGATTTTATATATTTAATTAAATGTATGTTCTTCATGGTTTAGGGTTTTTTGGTGAATATCCCAAAGAATTTTGGGGACTTTTCTGACTGTTTTCCTAATTTTAGACTAGTCGACAAGTCTAAATTTAAACTTCCGTTTAAACATCAGGGAAATTAGTCGCTGGGAATATCCCTAATCACAATGACATTTATCTGATGGATATAAAAAAGCATGAAAGCTCGTTCACAACTTATGTTTCATGCTATCAATCGATCAAACTCGCTAGGCCACTTTATAATTGTAATGGATAATTTCAATCTATGACAGAAAATAACCAATTAATGAGAGGGAGAAACCATGAAAAGATCAAGTACAATTTTATTGATGACTGCAGAGTCTGAGTCAGAGTCTGTACACAGAGAAATTACTACAGTGAGTTCACTCTAACGATATAGCAAGTTCTGATTAGTTGACAAGGTTGAAACGAGTATATTGGTCTAAGATCAACAATCATTCCATTTGTCAAGGTGGAGGGGAGTGGACGTAATCTGCATTAATAAGGACACGTACAAGGGGACACGTAGAGATTTTATGTTATGTCTAAGACGCAAAACTTTATCCTTCAGTGGCTCCAAAAGGCACACACTGCCTCTTTCGTGACCTGGTCTTCACTCTGACCCTTCCCCCACATTGGAACACCAGCTTAGGCTTGAACATCCGTGAGGATGCCAAAATTTCCCTTACATAATACAAAAGCCGTGCTTTGTACTGTAGGCTAGCAATCCGTCCTCCTACCCTGCCAGTGCACTGACGTTAGAGAAGTGGAAACAAGTGCAGCAACTTTGCTGCTGGACTTCAATTAATTTGGGGCGTTTTATCGATCATAGTGGCTAATTATGCGCGAATAAAACGTAAAGGTTGAAAGATTAGCTAACTAGCTAGAAATATTAGCCAACTAGCTATCTTTTTGCTATGATTGTTATAAAGAAAAGGTCTATAATATATTGGAACTACAGTATATTAAACTAAGTTAACACGAGGGTTATCGTATTTTTTCACTCTATTAACAAAAATAATACTTACATTTGTGATGTTCTTTTTTTACCAGTGAAGTTTTCCACCATCTTGCCGGTGATTCGCAAGGCTTTCTGGGAGAATAGTCATAACCCTCGGTTTGAAGTGTGCCTCTGGAAAATCTCTGTTTCGAGGGCCAAGTAACCCTCTGTTTTAGCCCTAATCCTAAATCATAGGAGAATTGGGACATCAATACACGTGAACGCGCAAAACGGAGGGTTAGGGCTAAGGGTTAGGGCCAAGGGGTGTAAAATAGGCAATTGGTATTGGGCCTTAGTCTCATCTACAAGTCGACATGCTTCATGCATGCGCCCCAAAGAACAATAGGCCTCATTCACCAATATCTTCCTAATTTTTTTCTTAATTTTAATCTTAAGACATTTCCGAAGAGAAGTCTTAATCGGATTCACGTGTTCTTCAACCGCAGAATTGTTCGCACATGTGTAATTATATTGAGGAATCCCATTTCTTCGTAATTGAAAGCTTGTGACAGTTGTTGCTAATTAGCATAGAGAAACGCCACTCTAATCCCCATAAAAGGGCATGAGACAGCAGGGCCGTGTGCAAATCAGCTGTCATATTTCATAGAATCAGTAGTAGATGTAAAATAACACAAAAAATGTAATGGGATGATATTACTCATTCATGGAATGCTGTATCCGAAGAAGGGCACACAACTAGACCGGGCCCCAGGCTGCACCAAAAAATCTGTGCACAGTTTGCTGCGCTGCCTGCACGTTTAATGTACAAGACAAGTATGTTATGGTGAAGGTCCTAGGCTGTGTTTGATTGTATCAAAGCACCGTCTTTACTAGCCTCTTTTTATCTTGGAAAATCATTTTTAGCCGACAGAAATGTATTAATACACAGCCATTCAGTTGTTATGTATGTTTTCCTACTGGCTCTCTGTCCGCTATGCAGCTTGTGTCCATCTTCCATTATTCACGTGAGTTTAGTTGAAAAACAGTGACTCGGTTGGGGTCGGAAATTTAGATAACAAATTAGGTCTGTGCTATAGAGTTGGCCGGGCCGGTCTGGGTTTGGCTTGAATATTTATGGCCCGTTGATAACTCGCTGCACCAGTGATGACGTTAATGATAAAAACATATTGTAGTTCCATTCATCCATTAGCTATACCACTTATCCTTTGCAGGGTCGCTGGAGCCTCTCCCAGCCGACACAGGGCGAGAGGCGGGGTACACCCTGGACAGGTCGCCAGTCTATCATAGGGCTGACACAGGAACATACAACAACTCACATTCACATTCACATCTACGGGCAATTTGGAGTCACCAATTAACCTGCATGATTTTGGACTGTGGGAGGAAACCCACGCAAACATGGAACACGGAACATTCCGCCCGCAAAGTATGCTCTTGAGTCTTCGTAGATTTTGTTCTTACACAAGAACAAATCCCAAATAAGAAAACATTGGTGAATGTCAGAATCTTTGTGAAAGTGGGTTTTAAGAAGAAAACTGTTGTTAAGAATGGTTGGTGAATGAGGCCCACTGTGTACAGGCAACTGTCAAACAAAATCCCATTGTTATTTTTACACAAAAACGAATGAAAAAAAAGATACTCGATCATCTATTAGGATGTGTCAGGGATTTATAGAGCAGGAATACACTCATTGACATGCCATAATTTACAGGTTTTAAATGTTTTCTGAGAGCTCGTTTCACATGGAGCCCAATATATGGATTTTTCTGAATACAGCCGCAGTGACTTTCTGGTTCCACAGGGAATTCTATGCTCAATGGTGGACAGCTAAGCCTGCCCCCTTGGTCTACATTAATGACAAATGACTGCTCTGATCTTTTATTGTAGCTCTGTGTGTGTGAGTGTACGTGTGTCAGCGCAAGATTTATGGCATTATTACAAGGTTTGTGTGTCACTTCTATCTGTGAGTCTTTTTGAATATTTCCATGCCTTGGTCGGTTCTCTATGTTTATGAGAGGGGGTTACAGCCCAGAAGTGTCCGCTGGACGTTCACGGCAACATCCAGCAACGCCGAGGCCGGCCCTCTCTTAACCGGAAGTCTTCTGAAAAACAGCGAGCCGTCCTACTGAACGTTCACATCAACATCCAGCAACGTGAAGGCTGGTCCTCTCTAAACTGGAAGTCCTCGAAAAACAGCGAGCCGTATACAGCATCGTTGTGAACCGTACAGCCACTTTGTTCGCTCGTGATTTATGATTCTGAGAGTTGAGCAGATTTCTTAGTTTGTCAGTGCCAAGTTCAGAATAATTTTTTAAAGATAGTGGTTGGGTATTAGCATAGTTCGATTCTGATTGCTAGTTGTTGTTAGTTATTCAGTGCGTATTTCTGGAATATAGTTTAGCCTACGTGGTTCGTGATTTTATGGTGGGCTTTGAGCATAATTAGACAGTGTGATAATCTGGAATATTAAAGATAGTGTTTGGATATTATCATAATTCGTTTCTGATTGCTTGTGTAGTTAGTTATTCAGTGTGTAATTCTGGAATATGTTTGTAACGATCTATAGTAGGCGGTATGCAGCAACAATAGTTAATAGTTGTAAATTATGAGTTATTTGTTAATAAAGTGTATTAATTCATTTCTGTGCAGGTGATGTGCTTGAAATCTCTGTCTGGCCAGCTCGATAACAAAGCTCAACAGCATTGCGCACACTTGTTGACATCCCTGCATGGCCAGCTGTACAGCAGCGTCCTGCAGTCTCGAAGACATGTTTGCCAGACGTCCACAGCAACATCCAGCAATGCCGAGGCCGTCCATCTCTCAACCGGAAGTCCTTGAAAAGTAGCGAGCCGTCCTCCTATCTGCCAGGGACTTCTGTATGTCTGCCGGGGTCGTCGCTCTGTTCCGTGAAAAAAATAAGTGCCATCTTTCTATTAAGCAGGCTGTCCACGGAAATATACAGCAACGTTGTGGACCGTACAGCCACGGCCACTCCATTCGCTCGTGGTTTGTGGTGATACTGGGGTGGGATTTGAGTAGAGTTCTTACTCAGTGAGAAATTCTGGAATATTGTTTACAGATAGTGATGGGTATTAGCATAATTCTTCTACAGTGTAATTTTGCAATATGTTTGTTACCCAGTGAGCATTTCTTGGATGAAGAGGTTCAAATTACATAAAAACGACAGCCATACCAACGTTCAATAGACGTTCAAAAATGGGCTAGAAGTGAAAGTTTTTTTTACCAGCTATTTGGAGAGGTTAATTCAACGTTCACGTTCAGCCTAAATTTCACCTGGCGAAATTAGGTCTCCATTTGAAAGTTGAAAAAACTTTCACTTTTGAACTTGTTTTGACCATTGACAATTAACCATTTAATAAATGCCTTTTCAACTGGACAATACAGTAAACGTAGTTGCTGCTACACCATGAGAACTATACAACCAAAGACAGTCATGCAACTTGCAAACAAATTCAGTTTCCACTTAAACTTTAAGAACAAAGAAAACCATGTGACACCAGTTTCAATAAAACTTTTTTTAATAAGCATCAATTTATGTAACATTAAGACTTTCCCAAATAAAATTATAGCCATACATTTTCAAGGCAAACTAACAATTGAGAGTGGAAACACTTTACAAATGTTCCTTCACCTATTATTTTCTTTCAAACCCACCCTGACAAGACCTCACTGGAGCCTGTTTTAAATGGTCTGCAAGTAGCTCTGGAGTTGGACCTCATGATAGCCCCTGGAATAAAAGGGGGATACCAAAATCGATTATATTACACTATAAAATGACGCTCTGACAGTATAACCCCTTATTGAATATACAGTATGTCTGGCAGCATGTACTACTGTACTAGCATGCTAACGCCGCACAACAAGCTAGAAGAATGCTAACACAGCTAACGTGTAGCTTAGCCAAACCAGCCCGCATAGTTGGCAACGTGAAATAAAACAAATGGTGCCAATTCATGTTTTTCTTTATGGAAATACACCAGTAGAAGTACACTAACAAAGTATGAGGTTGCAAAGCAGCATTCCATGAAACTCTTACGCAGCTCTCACACGTGAGGCAAGTCTCTGTTCTGTTTTGATATCATGACGTCCATCGCTGTCAAGCAGTACTGTGGCGCATGCGCGTGTCATCAGTCAGCAAGTAGACTACTTTTCTCCAATAACTTGTTTTACATTCAAAACTGCTCCCAATCCAATAACGTTGTCCTAGAAGCGTCTTGTTGGCAAAGCACAGCCTTTAGCTATAGATTTCTTTCATATAAAATGTAACATTAAATGCGTTCAAATTATATCATGTAGACCACATTTCGCCTTCCTGAACTCATGGAAAAAAAGATTGTCTTTTTTGTCAAGCTAAATGACAATAACCCAGTGGGAATTCTTTGGTTGAAAAGAGGTTGAAACTCCATATTTCTGACATTTTACATGAAACATTAAACGTGTTCAAATTACGTCAGACCACATTTCGTCTACCAGTGCACTATGAACTCAGAGAAAACCCTTTCAAATATTCAACATAGTCTTTCTTTCAACCTACATATAAACATACATATCAAAATCATGAACAAAGTTGTGTTTTATATAACACGTTCATATTGTAACTGCATTTTTGCCGGTTGAAAACGGGGCTAAAAGAGGTCTTTAACGTCCAATTCCGATATCAGTATTCAACCAGAAATCAACGTTCAGATTACATCTTGTGCTCAAAGGGTACAATCTATAGCAGGTTCTCAACGGGGTCCGTTTTTTTTTATGTTTTAAAATGTTAACATTTTGTAGGCCTACAAATGTAAGAATACAAATCTTGACTGTTAACCCAGATTGTTTAGCTAAGGTTAATAAAACATTTTTCAAAATGTTCAAGGGTACAGATATGCACAAAAGACACGGAGTGGCTGTGGCTGTATGGTCCACAACGTTGCAGCATATTTCCATGGACAGCCTGCTTAATAGAAAGACGGCCCTTCTATTTTTCGCGGAATAGAGGGACGGCTCCGGCAGACTTGCGGACGTCCCTGTCAGACAGGTGGACGGCTCGCTGTTTTTCGAGGACTTCCGGTTGAGAGAGGGACGGCCTCGGCGTTGCTAGATGTTGCTGTGGACGTCCAGTGGGACGGCTCGCTGTTTTTCGAGGACTTCCGGTTAAGGGAGGGACGGCCTCGGCGTAGCTGGATATTGCTGTGGACGTCCAGTGGGACGGCTTGCTGTTTTTCGAGGACTTCCGGTTAAGGGAGGGACGGCCTCGGCGTTGCTGGATGTTGCTGTGGACGTCCGGCAGACACGTCTGTAAAAGTGCTGTACAGCTGGCCATGCAGGGATGTCTACAAGAGTGCGCAATGCTGTTGAGCTGTGTTAGAGCTGACCAGAAAGGGCACATCATTTGCAGAGAAATTAATTAATACACTTCATTAACTAATAAACTCATAATTTACAATCATTAACTATTGTTGCTGCATAAAGGCCTACTATATTCCAGAATTACACACTGAATAACTAACTACACATAAGCAATGAGACGAATTATGATAATATCCAAACACCATCTTTAAACAATAGTCCAGGTTATTGCACTGACTAATACTTAAATCCCACCATCTCGAACAAGGCATATTCCAGAAATAAGCACTGAACAACTAAGCAATCAGAAACGCATTATGCTAATACCCAACTGCTATCTTTAAAAAATATTCTTGAATTTGGCACTGACAAACTGAGAACTCTGCTCAAATCTCATCATAGAATCATAAACCACGAGCAAACAAAGTGGCCGTGGCTGTACGGTCCACAACGATGCTGTATACGGCTCGCTGTTTTTAGAGAGAGCCAGCCTTCACGTTACTGGATGTTTCTGTGGACCTTCAGTAAGACGGCCCACTGTTTTTCAGTGGACGGACGGCCTCGGCGTTGCTGGATGTTGCCGTGGACGTCCAGCGGACACTCCTGTGCTCATACCCTTACTTATGTTTATAGCGTGCATATTTTTTTGTTTATCTATAGAGCATAACTATGTTTTCTACGCTAATTATGCAGTCATTTGCAAGGTTTCTCCTAGCCATCAAGACTGTAATTCTAACCCTGTCTAGGACCAACAATGCATGGCAGATCCAGCAGAGAATACCCACATGGTTGGCTCTTAAAGTGCTCCCAAAGTTGGCTCCTTCAATATTCCATGGATAAGCTGTCGATATGAGACGCAGGAATGCAGGAACCCTGATCTTAGAGTAGAGATGTTCAAAACTCTTCATGATAGATTGACACTGATTGGCAAAATGTTGTAGCAGGTGGAGTTGGGGCTGCTGTTGACGTACGTTCAGTGAAGTGCTTGTTGCTCGCATTTTGTAAAGTGGCGATACTTAAAGGTGCAGTATGTAAGTTCTAGAGAATTGGGGGAAAAATTGCCAGAATTTGAATCGCCTACCTCCTGAGTTTTTGGTCCCTCTTTTCCCTCTCGGCCCATCCCACACACATGCCCATGCGCGCTCTGACTATGAGCCTGAGCAAGGCAGTGTTTCATAAATCATCTGTATGTTGTGAATATTTTTGGTTCTCACTAACAACGCAAAAAGCGATTGCGTTTTGGTCTGGTATGATTCTGAGGTGAGAAACAAAATAACCCCTAAAGTCTTATCGTAAATGCTCTAAAACTGAGTGCTTCACACCAAAGCAACGAGCACAGACACAAATGACCGTTTCCCTAGTAACGACATAGATAGGCTACAGCTAACGTTAACAAAAACAATCTCATAATTTGATTCCCCTATTAGTATGAGCTAGTACATGACAATAATTTTTATTTAGCTGCGATTGGCACCCTGCATAGCAACGTTGCAGAGTATTTCCAACATATGCATGTAAACGAATAATGCCTTTTTGACATCAATCTGGTGCGATACTTCCTAACGTTCTAAAACTGATCTTGGCAATTTGACAAGCCAAGTCTTTTGCTACGACATGCAATGACTTCAGCTGCCTTGCAACTACTAGTTCATACGCTGCTACTTTTATCTGCAACGCGAATTGTAACAAGAAGCTTGTTTGGAGGGTGACGCTGTAAGCAGGGATTTTACCTAGGAGTGTGCACGCGAGGTGATTGACAGGCAGGTAGCCCTTACTCCATGCAAAAACTCTCCTGGTTGGTTAGGGAGAGGCGGGCGTCCCTGGATTTTTTAAAAGCTGAATACAGACCCTAGGGCGCGCATTTATAGTGCACCTTCTCTCTGAGCGTTTGGTTTAATGATATCCTCAAGGAGGTATGTAATAAACGTAAAAAAACATAACTTTTTTTATTCATTGCTTGAAATTCAAACTTACATACTGTAGCTTTAAGGTTAAGAAACACTTGATTCCAACCCCTACATATGAAATCTGAATATAAAGCTAAAGCTTTATTTATACCCAGTGTGTTGTGCTAGTTACTGGAAATTTGTATTCAGTTACTCGTTACATCTTTTAAAAAGTAACTAAGTTACTTTACCGATTACTCCCTTAAAAAAGTAATGCGTTACTAACGTTAGTAACTTTTGCGTTTCCCAATTTACTCAAACTCTGAAGTGTAGGCTTATTTTTTATCCAACACTGCTGACTTGTGATCGTTCTGTGGTACTTTCTATTAGCCAATAGGCCCCAATATATAAATATATTTTAAAACAGCAACACAAATAATAATCTAATATACCATGGATTGTTTACTAAGCAATTGAATAAACCACACACAAAATATATGTTCAACTTATTTATTCTAGTCTCATTTGGCCAACCAACAAGCCTCAAAACTCACGGCTTACATTTCCGGCTCAAAATAATATTCCCACATTAAAAGCGGACGAAATATAATGATATAAGTTTCACAAAATGCTCAGCAATGAACGTTATTTCAGTTTAAAGTAACAATATATTTCCCGTACTGTTTGTGTCAAAGCTACCCTCCAGATCAGCCAAGCAAACAGTAAGTTTTGTTCAACTGCCGTTGCTGTAACTTTAGCTAGCCAGTATGCCAAGTTTACCTAGCTAACAACTACAAGTAGCCCACAACCACTAAAGTCGAGCGCTTAGCAAACGTTCATTACCAGTTTATTTACCACAGTTTCCTCCAGAACCAGAACGTATGAATTTAGAATACCAGAGGCACAAAAGTATTAATTCGTTATGAAACATACTAACATTAGCAAACCCTAAATAGCATGTGTGGTTGGCTGTAACCTTCTTCCTCACGCTAATGAAATAACTTTGAGGGGTCATAAGAAGGGGGGCTATACATAACAGTGAGGTCCTGAACTGCATGCAGAAATATAAACAGGAAAGAGTCAAGTTTGAGCATAAACAGTGCAGAATGACCAGGAGGCCAAAAAAATACACACTTGTTATCGGTAAAATAACAGTAACTAGTTACGGCCCCATTTACATTTTCAGTAACTGTAATTTAGTTACTGAAATGTGAATAATAACGCGTTACTTTACCAGTTACCGCGAATAGTAGTGAAATTATGGTAACGTGTTAGTCCCAACACTGTTTATACCATTATGAGACAGAATCCACCATCCACTTTCTAAAGACAAAGCGTTACTTACTAATTTAAACAAACAATGAAATATGCGAAATTTATGCTACAGTAGCTACGTGCTTGTGTGGCTCTAAAATGGTCAGTATAATGTTTAACACTGCACTTTTCATCCCCCTATTGAAAATATAGTGCCCAGCTTTCATTTGCTCTGGTCCAACAATAAGTTACATAGTGTTTCAGCCATTTAATTTTCAATTGCCCTGTCAATATACTGTATACTGTATTTAATAATTTTCCCGGAAGCCAACTGCCATTAACGTAATAACAAATGTGAATATTGGCTAATAAAATATTCCTGGATTTATAAACATCTTGATATTAGACCTAATGCAACCAACATAGCCTATAGAAGTAAAATAAAAATAAAAAAACAACCCTTTTAAGTCGAATCTGTGTGAAATATTCAGAATTTTGGCAGAAGTATAGCTGCAGCAATCAGCTCAGGATCTTTCATGACCTCTCCAAAACATTTCTGAATTCAGTGCTGTAGGGTTAACGAGAGGTCTACAGATTTTGCGAGTTGACTCCAGCTTCGTCAGCTTTCCTTGAAGGTGATGAACAGTTGGCAGTAGGAACCCCATATGCACAGATGATTCCCCTTGGAAGACGTTGAGGGCCATGGCAACAGGCTTCATTACAGTAGCGTACTCAGCCAAAAATGCAATTTCAGGCGGATTTAGCTTTAGCGGATTTAGCTTTTTAGGTGAAAAAATCACCCAAACTGTATCAGCACGATAAACGTGACAAAACATTTTTTTAAATACATTGAATGGATTTTTGTTTAACATGAGGCAGACAATGAAGTTTGACTGTATAAATTGGATCGGCTGAAACGCTGGCTATTCCACTTAGCGCGCACCGGCCTGCCCTCAGATAACTAGGGGTTATGTATACAACCCAGGTTCTAATAAGGAGAGTAGTGAGACTCCTCTAAATGGGAAACACTCTGAGAGTGTGCATCATTCATTCACTGAATACTTGTACCACAGCGCCTTGTAATCAACAAGGCTCGTGAGACTTTAAGGGTCTATAAATACAGTAGCAGACCCATCTCACTCCAGATTTGAATCCAGTAATCAATCAGCCATGGGGCAGTCTCCAGGAGTCTCACTCCTCTCCTTATTAGAACCTGGGTTATATATGTTACGCTGGTTCGGTGCTAATGACAATTGGATACAGAGCCCAAGTTCTATGTTTACCTTTTAAAATGATCAAATTTATTGTGTTGCCCTGTAATTATGTTAAATATTGAAGAGTAGCATATCATTTTACACCTTATTTTAATTGTAACCTTTAAATATGAAATGAAAACGCTATAAGGCGCTATGACTTAACAGCCCCTATGTACAGTGCACCCGGAAAGTATTCATACCCCTTCACTTTATCCACATTTTATTATGTTACAGCCTAATTCCAAAATGGATTAAATAAAAAAAAAATCTCAACTCTCTACACACAATACCGCATAATGACAAAGTGAAAAAAGTTTATTTTTTATTTTTTGCAAATGTATTACAAATAAAAAAAATGTATATCACATGTACATAAGTATTCACACCCTTTACTCAATACTTTGTTGAAGCACCTTTGGCAGCAATTACAGCCTCAAGTCTTCTTGAGTATGATGCTACAAGCTTGGCACACCTATTTTGGGGCAGTTTCTACCATTCTTCTTTGCAGATCGTCTCAAGCTCCATCAGGTTGGATGGGGAGCGTCGGTGCACAGCCATTTTCAGATCTCTCCAAAGATGTTCAATTGGGTTCAAGTCTGGGCTCTGGCTGGGCCACTCAACGACATTCACAGACTTGCCCCGAAGCCACTCCTTTGTTATCTTGGCTGTGTGCTTAGGGTCGTTGTCCTGTTGGTAGGTGAACCTTCGCTCCAGTCTGAGGTTCAGAGCACTCTGGAGCAGGTTTTCATCAAGGATCTCTCTGTACATTGCTGCATTCATCTTTCCCTTGATCCTGACTAGTCTCCCAGTTCCTGCCGCTGAAAAATACCCCCACAGCATGATGCTGCCACCACCATGCTTCACTGTAGGGATGGTATTGGCCAGGTGATGAGCAGTGCCTGGTTTCCTCCAGACATGACACTTGGCATTCAGGCCAAAGAGTTCAATCTTGGTTTCATCAGACCAGAGAATTTTGTTTCTCATGGTCTGAGAGTCCTTTAGGTGCCTTTTGGCAAACTCCATGCGGGCTGTCATGTGCCTTTTACTGAGGAGTGGCTTCCGTCTGGCCACTCTACCATAAAGGCCTGATTGGTGGAGTGCTGCAGAGATGGTTGTCCTTCTGGAAGGTTCTCCCATCGCCACAAAGGTAGTCTGGAGCTCTGTCAGAGTGACCATCGGGTTCTTGGTCACCTCCCTGATCAAGGCCCTTCTCCCCCGATTGCTCAGTTTGGCCAGGCGGCCAGCTCTAGGAAAAGTCCTGGTGGTTCAAAACTTCTTCCATTTGCTAATGATGGAGACCACTGTGCTCGTTGGGACCTTCAATGCTGCAGAATTTTTTTTGTACCCTTCCCCAGATCTGTGCCTCGATACAATCCTGTCTCGGAGGTCTACATACAATTCCTTGGACTTCATAACTTGGTTTGTGCTCTGACATGCACTATCAACTGTGGGACTTTATATGAACAGGTGTGTGCCTTTCCAAATCATGTCCAATCAATTGAATTTACCACAGGTGGACTCCAATGAAGTTGTAGAAATATCTCAAGGATGATCAGTGGAAACGGGATGGCCCTGAGCTCAATTTTGAGTGTCACAGCAAAGGATGTGAATACCCCTTTACATGTACATGTGATATTTCATTTTTTTATTTTTAATACATTTGCAAACATTTCTAAAAAACTTTTTTCACTTTGTCATTATGCGGTATTGTATGTAGAATGTTGAGAAAATGTTTTTATTTAATCCATTTTGGAATTAGGCTGTAACATAATAAAATGTTGAAAAAGTGAAGGGGTATGAATACTTTCCGGATGCACTATATTTAAACAACAAAGAGGGGAGTGGTACAAAATTATATTTATTCACAATTAGTATACTCAGAAAATAGTTCAGTGCGTTCCGCGCTTTGTTAAACCTTCAAGTTAAATCGGCCAGATATAGGCGAAATAAACAACTATCACAGCACTTTTGCCACCAAGGTAGTGCAAAAAGTACAGGCAATATACCTTTTAGAGCCAGCAATGTTAACTTGGGACACACCTTTGTGTCACAATGGTTACAATACACCTTAATTGTAGTCTGGACAGTATACCATCATACAGTTAGGGCGGACAATAGAACGCAGTATTTTTAGTCAGAACGCAAAAAAGACAGTTGGTCCTGCGTGCTGTAGAACGCTAGCGCGAACCCATAGGAAATGAATTGAATAGAATGTTGGTTGAGCCTGTTCAGGGCTAGAGTAAAGCTTACGTTCGAAATCACAAAACGGCACCGACTGCTATCACCTTGTTTATTTTAATATATCTAGGGGTTAAACTAATTTAATGTAAAACAAACTATGTATTCTTGTTGTGAACATGTGTGCCTTCAACTGATTAATTTTGTATAATGATTGGTAAACGGCAAGTTTTTGTAAATTAGTTTAGAAGTTTTCTTAGCTTTACTTGTGTGTCTGAATATGCGAGCACCTCTATTTCAGTCCCTTTAAAAGAAAATTCAAAGCCTCTAGTTTAATAAAATGTAATTTTAATTGAAATCAAAAGATACACATTTTGAGATATTTCAGGTTGAAGTTGGCGACGTGAGTTCTGAAAAAGTCATTGGAACCTATGGCATTTTTCCAGCGTTCTATCGAGATTTTTTTTTTTTTTTACTGCAAAAGGCATAACTAGGTTCAAAGTTCAGAGCACCTCGATTACGCGGGTCTCAAAATGAAGCTGAGGATGTTTTGCAACTCTCGTGTGATTTTGAAGAAAATCCAAAGATACACATTTTGCGAGATTTGCCCTTTTGCATGGAGTGGTCAGCCAATTTGTGGTGTCGGCGCGAGATGTGAGTGTACTCACACAGGCCTAACACAGATTTTTCGCGCTTTTTATGAAAATACTGGATGCATTACTTATTGAAACAATTGTAGTTGATTATCTTTGGCACTATCGATTATTTTTTTCTTTGACAAGGCTGGTCTATCACTGTTAATGTATTCCACTATATCCCGACAGCGGTTCACACAGTGTGGACATTCGTCCCTCTCCCTTCCATCAAGACAAGGATGTCATGTTGACATCTTTAGGTCTCAAGAGATTAAGTATTTGAATTTACTTTCAACAGGGTCGGGCTTGCACCGACAGTGCGTTCCACATTAGTCCTGCCGCCGCTCAAGCTCGTGCGCTGTGGTCGGCGCCGGCTGTGCCAGATACAGGAGAACGAAATTGGAGGGGTTGTCATTAATGAGTCTAGCGTTCAAAGTCACGGTTGCCCCCCAAAAAAATTTAAACAGAGGGCTTGCTGGGATATTATGCAAATGTAAACCTCAATGCCCTATCGTGTCAGGACAGTAGTAACGATGACTACTAGACTAGGCTCCTTGACTTTTTTGCCTGAGCTGAGGTTAGCTAGGTCCACCATCGTTATGTCTCTAACACTTAAATACTGTAAACACGCATTATAAAACTTGCAGACACGTTACGTTAATATCTAACAAGACTTGAACCCGTCCTTCATAGGACGTGGATCGTGTCAAGTGTAATCGCCTGTTGTCAGTAGGCTGTGTGTGAAAACTAAACATCGACGTTTGCAAGGGAGAGCCTGTGAGTCTGAGGTAAACAAAAAAAAAATAGCCTAGCCTTTGGTTTAGCTCACGTTCGCTAGCTATATCGATAGGTTTAACTGAGACGTCCTGACTGTGTCAAGACCGTTTGGGCAAAAGCCCTTGTCATGATATTACTGAACGGAGAAATCGCTTTCTCCTTCCATTGGAAAGCACTCAAAATTAGCGCCAAGGCAGGTAGCGTCATTGAAAATTCATATTTCAGTGACGCAGAACAATGGCGTTCTATGGACGTTCCATGGTTCTCCTGACCGAAATGCTCTGCTTTAAAGTATAGGACGCTGTGGTGAAAAAAGTCTCTAAATTAGGGCTGTTTTTTCCAGATATCTCAGGCTAGGAGAGCAGTAGATACATTCCGACTGCAGAAAACAAAACTACTGGACAAGGGAAATAATATAATCCAAAAAAAAAAAAAAAAAAAAAAAACACTGCTAAATTTTTGACCTGTCCGCCCTAATACAGTACATAAACAACACCAATTTACTGTTTAACACTTGTGGGCCCACTCAATAAACAGATAAAACATAAAAGCCGCCAGTAAATCAAATGAAAACATACCACCGTTGCAGGCGTGATCGTAGCTTGTGTGCGAAGAAACTTTCCGTTACTCACCCAAGGCGAACAGGGTAAAACACAAAAGACTAATGTTGCAACTGATGAAAACAAAAAAAAACGTGGTCCCGGTCCTGATGCAAGTGAATTAAAGTTACAGCTTCTCTCCCTCGATGCCAGAGCTGCAATTGGGCTTTTCCGGTCACCCAATGCGCTATCTGGTTATCGTTGGTCGAGTCCACGCAGGGCGCTAGCTAAAGTTAGCGGGCAAGCTAACCAATCGTTAGCCACACCGTTTCACAAACTCAGTACTTGTCAATACACAATAGATGACTTACAACTATAAACCAGAAGTGAGACGTTTACCCCAAGTACTTTACACTGTTAAAGTACACTTTAAAGTACACTGATTAAAGGTATGCTCTTTTCTATCGGTCACAGCTGATTTAACTAAACCCAACACGCTTGCTGCGGTGTTCGAGAGCTATTCTTCTTTAGAGCGCGAGCCCCTCACCCTCACAATGATTTTCTCATTACTCTCTCTCCCCCCCATACTCATCCTACCCCCTTACCAATCACATTTTTAGAAACGTGATGTCTCTAACTATTTACCAATCAGAGGTATATTGAAATAAAAACATTCTTCACAATAGGTTAGTGTGTCACGCCTCGTGTTGATGGATGTACATTTCACACAAACTATTAGATGGACTCTTAAAGTGACATGCTCTAATTTGGGGGCATTACCCAGGGCTACATCTACATAACCCCTAGTTTTATTACAGTCGATAAGTTCGACTCCTCTCTATGGGAGACATTGTACCACAACGCCCCATAGGTCGTGAATACGAACAACCCCTGATGACCCGAGGTCCATCCTTCACTTTTATTAAACAGAGATATCCCTATACCTATCCCTAATTCCTATTCCTGCAGGCTTTCAAAGCCAACTCTGCAGAGATACTTACCACCTGAAAAGAAGATAATCTTTCCCTACTCTGTTCCTGCAGGCTTGATAAATGACGCTCTGCAGGAAAGACTTACCTTTTATATATTTGTCCTGAGATTAATCCTTTCTTGTTTTTTTATAACGGTCCTGGTCTTTTTTTTTATTTCTTTACTTTTGTGCCCATATAGGATCCTTCCTTTTCAGCCACAGCCACTGGCTACTTATTTCTGCTATATCTGATATAGCTTTTATGGTCTGGCGCAAATCTTTGCCGCAGATCCCCAACTCCTTAAGTAGTTTGGTAGTTGATATTGCCACAAATCCACGGCATCCAACTTCCACAGGGCACACCTTTGTTCTCCAACCTCGCTGTTCTGCTTCAGCTGCAAATTCGCTGTAGCGGAGTTTCTTTCTTTCGTAAGCCTCGTCGATTGCTTCTTCCCACAGGACTGTTAGCTCTATTGAAATAAACAATTTGCTGTGTTGGACCAGAGTAATAAGTCTGGTCTTAAGTTGGTTGTTGCAATCTCCGATGGGACTCTCAGTTGTTGGCCAACATCAGCAAGCATTTTCCAATCACATGCTCTCCTCAGCTGTCCTGAGCTTTTTGTTTTGCTCTATAACTCTTCTTTCGCGGAACTCCCGCATATCATTATTCGAATATTCTGTCAAAAATATTCTGTTAAATAAAAAGATTATATGAAAAAAAATATATAATAAAAATTTATAATACATATTTTTGTTTTGTTTTTGGCGCTATAGTGCACTTGTAATGTAGCCTGAAGGGCTTCCGTGATCTGGCCTTTGCTAAATAAACATATTCCTTTTCCAATTTCTGAATATTTCTTACTATGACACATTTGGACAGATTTTCTACGATCTCTGGGCGGAAAGTCGGCGCTATCAAGCGCATGTGTTTGTATCGGTGATCCAGCGCGCTAGCATAGAGCGCTCTCATGCCTTCAGTTGGCGCGCTGTCTGCAAGTTTAAACTACTTGTGTGGAAAGCAGGGAAAATTTATCTAATTCATTGAAATTGTGCTTTTTCTTTAAACTTTTTACAAATCTCAATGGCATTGGTGTACATGTTATAAACAGTATGTAATCAATATCGCTAATGAATAATATTAAAATTAACTTCAGGCAAAATATAAATAAATAGCTGCAGCTAATTCGATTACCCACATCATTTCGAATAATCAAATATTCGAATAATCGTGCCCATCCCTAATACAAAGGTGTGAGGCGTAGCCCAGCTAGCCGCAGCACAGATGTCCGAGACGGACACACTCTTGGAAAGCGCCCCCGAGGCAGCAATTCCGCGAGTGGAACGTGCGCGTATGCCCATAGGTGATGCGCGTCCCATAGCGCCATAGGCTAACTGAATAGCCTGCACTAAACACTTAGCCAGTCTGATTTTGGACAGCGCCTTCCCATGGAAGGGTGAGCAAAACAGACAAACTACTGATCCGGGGAATGGGATCCCCTTGTCCTATCCATGTAACAGCGCAGCGCGCGTACAGGGCACAGACACTCCAGGGAGCGCAGATCCGTATCGGGACGGAGCCAGAGCACCTATATAGGGTTACAGGTGTAAGTCATGCTCAGGACCTTCAGCACAAACGCTGAGTTTGGCTTTAAGGTAACCTTGGCATCTCCGGGGGCAAACTGAGTACACGAAGGATGAACTGAGAGGGCAGCCCATCCCGAGCTCCCAGGAGGGAGGGAGTGGTTTAGACACCGGGCGCAGCCTGCGTACACCTCTCAAAAAGCGAGACACTAGCGGGTGAGCACCAACAGTCTTTCCATTAAAGCCGACAAGGCTACCAGGTAAAAGGCTCTGTCGTCAAGTATTCCTTGGAGGAATAGTAGGATATTCCCCAGGTTGCAGTGGAACAACACCAAATTCCGCTCCTTGCACCAGGACTCGAACACGCGTCATCTCAGGTCACACAGAGACCTAGTGGACGCTGCTCCAGCGTTTTGAATAGTGGCGACCATCAGTGGTCAACCTCAGCCTTACAGGGTTTCTTGCTGTTTGCCTGGGACAGTAATTCCAAGGCTACCCCACCACCATATATCCGCCGCCAATGGTTTGGTCAACCATCGAGGGGCTACTAATGTAAGCGACAGACTCTGTAACCTCACACGGGCCAGCACGGCCGGGATCACAGCTGTAGGGGGAAACGCGTAAAGCAGCCTGTCAGCAGGCCATGCGTGTCAGAGCATCTACGCCCAGAGGAGCGCCTGCTTCTCGCGAAGATAATTAGAGGCGACACTGGGCACTGGCCGCCGAGGCGAAGAGATCGACAGACGCTTTCTCCCCGGGAGAGAAGGTCTGCGCCAGTATTCAGGCGACCTCACGTTCACTGCACACTACAGCAATAGCTGCCTGGCCAACTTTTGAAGTGTCCAGGAGTGGGTTCCACCCTGTCGATTCACAAAAGCTACCACGGTCGTGTTGTACCTAACACATCAGGGGACTGATGTGAAGACAGCGTTGAGACGCGTCACCCGAACCGCTCACCAGACGTTCCTCGCAGATGCCCCCCTCCATCCTGTGAGGGAGACATCAGTTGTCACTACGCGCCTGCGTACTACAGGGCCCAATAGGGTGCCCGTCAGCAGCAGCGCTCTGTCCCGCCACGCCGCCAGCGCCAAAACGCAGCGGTTGGTGACCCTCAGGGATAAATCCAGCCTCCTTGCAGGGTATAACACTCTGGCCGCCAGCCAGACACTTGTAAAAGGTCTGGGCGCGGTCCCGGGAGAGAAAGGCATGGTTCAGAACCGAGCGGATGGTTATTCCCAAGAACGTTCCGCACTGGGAGGGAACCCGACAGCTCTTTTCGGGGTTCACCACGAAACTGAGGGAGGCTAGATGGGACCAGACAACACTTGTGTGCTCCATCGCCTCCTCTCTCGTGCCTGCGCACAATAACCAATCGCGCATACCCTGTGCCTTTCGTGCACTTGGTAAACGTTCAGGGTGCCAGTGAGAGTCCGAAGGGGAGAACCTGGAACTCGGACACCTGACCTTTGAACGCAAACCTGAGGAACTTCCTGTGTGCGGGGAGGTGCGAAATGTGAAAATAAGGATCTTTTGGGTCTATGGTTGTAAACCAATCACCCTGACGGATATTGCATAAGAGGCCTCTGATCATCAGCATTTTGAACTGGAATATAGTCAAGTGGCTGTTTAATCGCCTCAGGTCCAGGATGGGGCATACCCCCCCCCCCCTTTCAGTACCAGGAAATACCGCGAGTAGAACCTGCGGCGTGCCTCCATCAGTGCCACGTATCTCACAGCCCCTTTTTCTGTAGGAGAGAGCATATGGAGATAGAATAGGGGCGAGCTCGTCTGACACAGAGGTCTGTATGATCCCCACAAACCGAGGCGGGCTGCTCCAAAACTGGAGTCTGTACCCACACTCTCCGGTCTGTAACACCCATGCACTCGTGGTGCATGCACACCACTGAGCCAAAGCCCCCGGCTAGGGAGCCCACAACCCCGAGGGGAGAGGCATAACCCAGCTGAGGCTTTATAGGTTCATTGTGTTTAATATGATTCCTCGGCACACTCGGCGCGCACAGGCTGCCCGAGTGTGAGGGGAACAAACACACTTTAATAGGTGGGGAACAATAACACTAGGCACAGCTGGCAGAGGATGGAGTGCCACCCCAGACAATGAGCTAAGTGACTGTATGGTGAGCCGGACCCTGATTGCCCGTGTAGTCAACGGGGTCTGAGTCTGCACCAACAGGAGGCTGTTCCGCGCATCAGGGCCGCTGCTGCTTCTTCCCTCGGGAGGAGTCAGACTGGGACCTCTTTGACACGAACCGATTCTTCACCCATGGTTGTCCGCGTTGGAACCGCACCGGCGCCTGCGTAGCAGAAACCTGGGGAGCAGCATGTGGAGGGCGAGCAAGTGAAGCCCACGCCTCCCCGGACGGGAGGTGGGAAGGCTTCGCCTTTTTCTCAGGCTGAGATGGTAGCAGTGCGGACAGGGCCTCTCCTGTCGACTTTTGCTGTTCCATTCCGGCCTTCAGCTTCCCCACCGAGGCACCGAAGAGCAGGGTCCAACGGCTCGTCGAGGAAAGCATCTCTCTCTCTAAGCGCGGTTTTAGCAACGTCCAACCAGGCGGGACGTTGCGCCACCACCGTAGCTGCCATGGACCTGCCCGTCTGCACTGCCACTCCTCGAGGAAGCACAGAGAGAGGTCCATAAGCATACGGTTGATGTCTCACAGCTCGGAGATGTCATTGTTCTGGGCGGACTCACCAATCTCCTGCTGGACCACGGCTGGGCATGTCAAGAGAATCAAAACCACGTTCGCACTCCTGGCTGCCAAGGCTGAGGCCTTGTAGGACGCCCCAGTACAGAAAAGAGCTCTCTCTGCGGCTGTTCAGGGAGGCGGGTTCCCGAAGCATACAAGGAAGTAGTGGGGGCAAGGTGCTCCGCCACTACAAGCTCCATAGGGGGAGGGTGTCTACCCCCAACCTGGACTGGTTGTGCACCTCCATGACGCTATATCCAGCCAACTGCACACGAGCAGAGGCTTGTCTAGACCAGGAGGCGCGCAGATCCAAAAAGAAGTCCAGCATCTTGGGGATGGACTTCTTCGGGGAGGAGAGACCACCGGCATGAAGCGACCATCCATCAATGACCGGGCTGGAAGTGCAAGGGCATGCTCATGCAGGCGCACGCCTGGCGGCATGCCTCCCAGGTCGATAAGGACCGGTAGGGAGACGAGCCCACCTCAGCTGGCTGAGAGAGCGCGTCCGTCATCGAGTCCGTGTCCCCCAGTGAACCAGCTGACACTGCTCGCACAGCACATGGCTGGAACACTGGCACCTTATTCCTGGAGGACCTGTGCACCACGACAGGCGGGTATGAGGGACGAGGAGAGAGCTCCCCAATAGAGAGTTCATCCCCGCTTGGAGGAGTAGCTGTATTGAGGAGGCCGTTTACTAGCTAGCTACCACATTGGCGCTAGCTTAGCAGTAGCCTAGCAGTAGCTTAGCAGTAGCTAGCTATGTGGTTACCGATGCCCCACAGGCAAAATGGTGGACACTAACCACTTTGCCGACTACACTCTGACTGATAGAAAACGACAAGGCACGCGTTCGGAAACGGAGCATGAGCTGCTAACTAACAGAAGGGAAAAAACGTGCTGAAAAACAACAACAAAAACTCAGAGGAGGAACGAAGTGGCTAACAGGCACGGTGGAAAAGAACTAGCTCACCACTGGGAGCTAGAAACCTCGCCTGCTGTGGTGTTACGTTAAGTAGCACGACGGAAAGCTGAAGAAACGCTGAAGGCAAGAGAAAACGTTTTACCTTGCTAGCAAGGAGAAAATCCTCAGACCGAACAGCGTCTTCACCGAAGATAAGGTTCACTAGAGAGGACGTCACCGTTAATGTTTACACCTGGCTGAATGATGAAAATCTGGAGTGAGATGGGTCTGCTACTGTATTTATAGAGTAGCTGACGCGGGTGCACGTGACCCTTAAAGTCTCACGAGCCTTGTTGATTACAAGGCGCTGTGGTATGTGTTCAGTGAATGATGCACGCTCTAAGAGCGTTTCCCATTAGAGGAGTCGAACGTGTCGACTGTAATAGAATTTCTTTTTTCTAAGAGCAACATAGACAGGACTAAGATAGTTGGAGTGGTTGTTCGATCATCTCGCTAGCATTTGTAATAATGAATATATAGGCAAAGACAAAGGGGCATACAAGAAATCTTGATACCTCTGTTAAGATTTAACCATTTAGCTACATGTATTACATGCTGTGTATTAGACCACTTAATTACATATTATGTGCTGTGTATTAAAAGGACAATCCTACACGTTATAAACTGTTCAAGGTCTGTCAATGGTCATTGTTACGATCTCTGTAGACTCTCCCCCTCTCTTGCAGCGCACGCATGTATTCGATATGACTACAACAATGGCAGAGACGTGCCTAGAGGCTTAGGACTGAGCCTGCGCACCAACAAGGGAGGGTCTATCGTCTAAACCAATGATTCCTCTCCATCCAGTTGACATATGACCTTGTATTCTACCACTGTATAAAATGAAAACAGACCCCTCCCTTGGGGCGGCATTCGGTAGACTGGGTTTGTGTGTGTAGGACAGCAGACTGGTGTAGCGTGGTGTTTGCCCTTTGTTATCGTTTGATTTCATCGTATTCTTCTTTATTATTTTTGTATTGATTACTTCATTGATTAAAGCTTGCTATTGTTTATACCTTTAGTCCTGTCGTCTCTCAGAACTGCGGGACGCGACACCTCCGTAATCAGTCAAATATTTGCTTGAAAACAAATCCTATCTGATTGATATTCGGCCGGGCAAGTTCCTAGCGCTCTCTGTATTTTTGAACTAGCTAGCATCACATATGATTCATGCCGGGCTGGAAGTGCACACACACAAGACTCAACTAGCCACCTAATTTGATTTAAACTTAAAAGATCTCTTTGAATGGATAGGAAGGATTGCTAGATTAATTAAGTAAAATGTGTGTGCACAATTCCACCATCCCATGCACGGCGAGACAGCCAGAAGTACACACAGATTTCGGTTTAGTGTTAAGCAGGTTTGTTTGCTTTTGCAATGGGAACACTTGTGTTCAAAAGTTTGCCCAGACATGACAGACATTTTGTTCAGTGAATATCCAGTTTCAAATATCTGACATAGGAAATTATTTATGCATTACATTTTAAAGATAAATTTAAATATGATGAACACTTAGACCGAGTGTATATTTTATATGTGCAATTGTCCCAACACAACAAATCAGCACACCTTACAAGGTATCAGCTTTCAAATAATACTGGACACTTTCATATGACACTTAAACCTAGTCAGTTGGTTGTTCAATAAGATGTCTTTAATAATAGACAAACATAAAAAATGTTTTACATTGTTGTTTCTGTAAACATATCAATAAAAAATCTATTTCAGGACTGGTTTATTGCCAAACGTGCTTGGAAGCATCGGCAGTGGTCAAATTCTGTGTGTATAGTTATATACAGTATTAGGGCTCTCAATGTTAACACATTATTGCGTTAATAAATAGTTAACCACAAATTTTTTTTTACGCAGTCGTAAATCGGACAGAAACTAGCAAGCAATGGATAAGGAAAAGGGTATTTTTGAATGGCAAGTTCAGCTACAAACCCTGCCAAATGGGTATGTCGACCAAAACCGATCAAATTGAGTTACTACCGGAGAACATATCATCTTAAATACCATTTGCTAGCCAAGCACACAGCTAATGCAGACAGTCCCGTTACTGCGTTTGCCCCGAAACGTCTCTCTTGGGAGCCTTTATTATATTTCCCCATGTGAGATTGGACACAATTACATTCTGGTTTTTTTAAGACGTGAGTGAGCTTTGATACTGATATTATAACATCCTATCCTGTGTATATGGAAATTTCCCTCTCCTAGCCTGAGATATCTGGAAAAAACAGCGCTAATCTAGATGGTATGACATTTTCTGAAGAAAATGTAGTGTGCCCACAATGTATGTGCTTTATGCTATAAAGATTGACTTATGATGTTACATTTAATACTGTATGAATGTAAACTATTTAAAACAATAAAACATGTGTATTCTGTATGTTTAATGTAACCTTATATACAGTATGTAACTATGAAACTGTATGCAATTAGAGTGGATGTCAAGGAAGGCCATTGTATACTAAAACATATTTTAAATCTCATTATATATATCATATACAGTATATAATATTATATAAGTAAATATATATATATATGATAAATGTATTATAATATATGATATGTATTGTCACGACCGGCTTGTAGGCAGTGACAAAGATGGAGACAAGTCTGAGTTCTGAGTGCATAGATTCTATTTTATTAAACAAACAGACTAAAGATGACAAGGTGTGTGCTCTAACAAGGATAACCACAAAGGCTGGCCAGGCAAGCTAGGGAGAGAGAGACAGAGCCTCCCTCAAGGCCCAGCGAAATAGCAAACTCCTCAATCAGCTCCAGGTGTTCCCTCTTACGAGCTCCTCCCCTTCTGCACCTGACCTGCAACAGAAACCCTGGAACACAGTTGGTACAAGGGAGAGCTTGTAACAGTGTGTGTGTGTGTGTGTGTTCAAACACACACGCACACACACATTGTAGCTCAATGACTGTCCAACTTTAATTTGTATGCTGTACTGAGTATTTAGATATCATGACCTTAAGTCTACCATCCATCCATTAACTTTACCGCTTATCCTGTACAGGGTCACGGGGGGGGGCTGGAGCCTATCCCAGCGGACACAGGGCGAGAGGCGGGGTACACCCTGGACAGGTCGCCAGTCTATCACAGGGCCGACATATAGGGACAGACAACAACTCACACTCACATTCACACCTATGGGCAATTTAGAGTCACCGATTAACCTGCATGTTTTTGGACTGTGGGAGGAAACCGGAGTACCCGGAGGAAACCCACGCGAACACGGGGAGAACATGCAAACTCCACACAGAAACGCCCTTGGGTCAGGTGGGGATTGAACCCAGGACCTTCTTGCTGTGAGGCAACAGTGCTAACCACCGAGCCACCGTGCTGCCCTTAAGTCTACCATTAACAGTCATTGAGCTACTATTTGAATGGAAGTCAATGAGGCTCCATAGACCACCATGTATTTCAGAACTCCAAAAGTATAAATGATATCAAGATGAAACTTTACAATTTTAATCGGTATGCTCTCCTGAGTATGTACATACCTCAATCATGGCTGTACTATAAACGGTGACTGAGCTACAACGTGACTAAGTCTATGGGAGAGGCACTAAAACTGTAAAAACATAATTACGGGATGTATCAATATGATTTTTAGTATGTTGACTAAGCTGGCCAAGCTGAGCGATATGCAGTTGGAACGGTGTTTGTAACATAAAAGCTGAAAAAGATGCTCCGTTAAGCCATTTTGATTGTACCTCATACATCCCATAATATTTTCAGTAATTGTATGATCCAGCATGTCAAGCTGAGCATTTAGATGTATGAACCATGTGTCTCGCATGAAAACTCAGTGAGATAATACAGTTTAAGTGGTATGTGCAAATGAGGCTCATTTGCATAATTATAAAAGTATTAATTATATAAAAAATCTGAATAAGATTCCAAAGCACCATGATGATCTGAACATGTAGACATTAGAACCATATACAGTCAGGCCCAAAAATATTTGGACAGTGACAAGTTTTGTTATTTTAGCTGTTTACGAAAACATATTCAGGATACAATTATATAATCAATATGGGCTTAAAGTGCAGACTCTCAGCTGTAATTTGAGAGTATTCACATCCAAATTGGAGCAAGGGTTTAGGAATTACAGCTCTTTAATACGTAGCCGCCTCTTTTTCAAGGGACCAAAAGTAATTGGACAATTGACTCAGAAGGCTGCAAAAAAAAATAACAACGCTGCATGGGCTCTTCCCTCATTAACCTGTCATCAATTAAGCAGTTAAAAGGTCTGGAGTTGATTCCAGGTGTGGCGTTTGCATTTGGAAGCTGTTGCTGTGAACACACAACATGCGGTCAAAGGAGCTCTCAATGGAGGTGAAACAGACCATCCTGAGGCTGAAAAAAAAGAAGAAGTCCATCAGAGAGATAGCAGAAATGTTTGGAGTGGCCAAATCAACAGTTTGGTACATTCTGAGAAAAAAAGAGTGCACTGGTGAGCTTGGGAACTCAAAAGGCCTGGACGTCCACGGAAGACAACAGTGGTGGATGATCGCAGAATCCTTTCCATGGTGAAGAAAAACCCCTTCACAACATCCACTCAAGTGAAGAACACTCTCCAGGAAGTAGGTGTATCAGTATCTAAGTCTACCATAAAGAGAAGACTTCATGAGAGTAAATACAAAGGATTCACCACAAGGTGCAAACCATTAATCAGCCTCAAAAATAGAAAGGCCAGAATTGACTTTGCCAAAAAACACCTGAAGAAGCCAACCCAGTTCTGGAACAGCATTCTTTGGACAGATGAGACTAAGATCAACCTGTACCAGAATGATGGGAAGAAGAAAGTTTGGAGGAGAATTGGAACAGCTCATGATCCAAAGCACACCACATCTTCTGTAAAACATGGTGGAGGCAGTGTGATGGCATGGGCATGCATGGCTTCCAATGGCACTGGGTCACTTGTGTTTATTGATGATGTGACAAAAGACAGAAGCAGCCGGATGAATTCTGAAGTGTATAGGGATATACTTTCTGCTCAGATTCAGCCAAATGCAGCAAAGTTGATTGGACGGCGCTTCACAGTACAGATGGACAATGACCCAAAACATACTGCAAAAGCAACCCAGGAGTTTTTTAAAGCAAAGAAGTGGAATATTCTGCAATGGCCGAGTCAATCACCAGATCTCAACCCAATCGAGCATGCATTTCACTTGCTCAAGACAAAACTTAAGGCAGAAAGACCCACAAACAAGCAACAACTGAAGACCGCTGCAGTAAAGGCCTGGCAAAGCATCACAAAGGAGGAAACCCAGCGTTTGGTGATGTCCATGGGTTCCAGACTTCAGGCAGTCATTGCCTGCAAAGGATTCTCAACAAAATATTGAAAAGTAACATTTTACTTGGGGTTATGTTTATTTGTCCAATTACTTTTGAGCCCCTGAAATGAGGAGCGTTTGTATAAAAATAGCTACAATTCCTACATGTTTAATCATATATTTTTGTTCAACCCCTTGAATTAAACCTTAAAGTCTGCACTTCAATTCCGTTGTAGTTGTTTCATTTCAAATCCAATGTGGTGGCATGCAGAGCCCAAATCATGAAGATTGTGTCACTGTCCAAATATTTTTGGGCCTAACTGTTTGTAACATAAAATATGTAGGTGGAGTAGCGTTTCAGCTGAGACCTCTAAAATGCATGTTAATTAATAATAATTAAAAATTTATAAATTATAAATGAGAAATTTTGAAAAAGCCTAAATCTGCGTACTAAGACGCACGTTTTGATGTATGAACCGGATGTGTAGCATGTACGGTGGCTGAGATCTGCAATGGCCCACTAATAAGTATGCGAGAGTACAAGAGTGTGCCACATTCTGTGGGCACACTAATAATAAGTATGCAAGAGTACAATAGTGTGCCACTTTCAGTGGGAACACTAATTAGAGATTTTTTTCACCACAGCATTCTATTCTTTAGAGCAGAGCCTTTTGGTCAGGAAAACCATGGAACGTCAATAGAACGCCATTGTTTTGCGTCACTGAAATATACATTTTCAATGACGCTACCTGCCTGGGCACTAATTTTGACTGCTTTACTATGGCAGTGAGATAGCGATTTCTCCATTGAGTTATGCCATGACAAGGGATTTTGCCCAAACAATCTGGACACAGTACGTCTCAGTTAAACATATCGATATAGCTAGTGGACGTTAGCTAAACCAAAGGCTAGGCAATTTATTAAGAGTCCTGCACTCTTACAATACATGAAATGTTGCATATTGTATCAACACTAATGTTCTAGTTAATGTTAATTACAGTTTTTCACAATTGATTACACACGTTTTCTGAATCTTTGGCTCATTTTCTCAAAACACAAAATGCAAAACTCTACAAGTCTCTAGCAAATGCAATCACTGCTTTCAAAACTGTTTTATCTTTTACCAACATGTTATTTTGCATCAAAATGACACACACACGAATCATATGAATAGGTCTTTCTACCAACACTGATGTTCTCAACACCAAACACTAAGATGGATGTCTTATCATTAGGTTAATGCCTTTTGCATTTTCAGTGTTACACTGTAGCCAATTGTAAAAGATTGTTACAGTAATGTATATCTACTCAAATATATTTAAATAAACACACACAAATGCAATACAATAACAAAAACATTTTGATTTACATGTTTTTCCAAAATGCAGTATTTTGGAACACTTGTGTTTTGCTTTACAGACACAACAGGAGAAAACCAGGAAAAACATTCAGTAAGATAAAGGGTTTTCTGTAAAGAAAATTACAATTAAAAGAGCTCATCTGTGGCCTTTTTATAGTGCTTAAGCTGTGACGTCTAATTGAAGAATTAAGCAACTAGTGTTTACACCTGTGAGGAGTGGGTGTTGCCAATTGGGGACTGTGTAGTGCTTTGCAAAAAGTGTGATTTAGAATTGAAAACTGAGTGTAAAGCAGAAATTGTGTTTGCAATATTGCAGACTTGATATAGGGATTTTTGTACATGAGTTTCACGTTTCAGTGATTGTGTTTCAAGTTCTAATTTTAGTGTGTAAACAATTGTGAAAAACGAATCTTGAAAGCTTCTTAGCAATAACTTATATCTTACTTACTGCGCACACATTAGGCTCCCTGGTATATGAACAGATTGTGATGGCTGTGTTAGTTTCAAACTGTTTAGTAGCAGCAATATTAACGTTCCCAAAATATATAAATTTAGTGAGAATTAATCCACTAACATGCTTTAATGTGCATGTTAATTTGATTCAGATGTGCTGCAAATATACAATCTGATTCCTTGAACATCTTACCCTTTAAAAGGGCATTGCCAATGGTCTATTCTGCTGCAACTCTACCGAGCTACTTGTATTTGCTGCTAACTTCCGGGAACTATTGAGATGCTGCACGAGCCGTCATTGATGTAAAAAACGAATCCATTGGAACGGAGATGTCGCAGCTCTCTCTCTATATGGCTCTGATCCTTATCAAAGCAAGATTTCTTCACCAAAAACTGATAGGTGGGCGCAGTCAATAAGAGCAGTCTTTCATCAATATGCGTCATATCTCTCAAAGTGCTGCCCCTGGGGGATTTTAACATACACCTTGGTGATACCACCAATCATTTCACTAAGGTTTTATCTCACTCCCGGACTACATTGACATCACTCAAAACGTCACCTTCCCAACAACACACAAAGGACACATATTGTCTGCTCCATGGAGATCAGTTCCTGCAACCTCATTAATCTTGAGTTTCCCATCTCGGACCATAAGGTTGTGCTATTTGAGATATCTGCCCCCATAATGAAGCAAAAGAAATAAAAACACACTATGACCTTTCGAAACATAAAAACATCAACCCTTCTGATCTTATAAGCCTGATTTAATTCTCACCCCAGTCCTGCCCCTCACTCCTCCCCGTGCTGATTTGGTTAGGCACTACAATGACTGCCTCTCATCCTCCCTTGAGTCCCTGCCCCCCCTGAAAACCCATACAGTCCCATTCACCCACACTGCTCCCTGGTACTCCCCCATCCTCCGCCATCTTAAAACCTCTGCGCGTCGTCTTGAGCATCTGTTCAAAAACACTGGCATCTCAGTCCATGCCGAAATGTATTCCCAACACCTTCTACATTACAAGGACGCCCTCTGTGCCGCTAGATCATCCTACAATGCCAATATCATCAATAATGGAAAAGGAAATGGGCGAGTCCTCTTTACAGTAGTCGTCTACTGCAGTCCCCCTAAGACCCTCCTTTCCAACATCTCCACTGAACAATGTACTGCATTTTTGAATTTCTTTAACACCAAGATCTTCCAACATTCACAAACAGCTGACTGTGTCCACCGCCCCATCTGGCGATCTGTCCTGGATGGACACCTTGGAACAGTCTCTCTCCAGTTCGCTGTCTGATTTTATCACTGTTTCGGAGGACTCCATTTTAGACCTCATTCTCCACCTGTCAACTGGATCTCCTCCCTACCCATCTTGTCAAAGCTTGCCTCCTGTCCATCTCCCCTCTAATTATGGAAATTATCAATGCCTCCCTCACCTCCGGAAAGGTACCTACTCTCCTCAAGATGGCCGCTATCACACATATTCTAAAGAAAGATGGGCCCCGTTGTTAAAAGGGTTTAATCTGGATCAAAATGATCCAGATTTGGAAATCCGAATGTTTTGCTATCCAGGATCAGGTTAATCCACCTTACTTTTGTGCTGGTTTTTCAAAGCAACATTGGATTGGATCACCCTGATCCAGATTCAGACTTTTCAAGATTACCAGATCTTGAATATCATTGCTTTAATCCAACCTATCTCTACCTATTGGATATGGAGAACAACACAAGGAAAAAAGACAGTGTAGGTGGATTTGGCCTACTACTTCTTGTGTAAATTACGCTTTAGCAATTTTTATAGATTATCAATTCATTCATAAATTGATATTATAATCGATCAAGGTGATGAAGTGTAATTACCTATATGCGGAGCACCACCACACAGAATTTAGCTTAAGCACGGCTTTGCGGGAAACAACATTTTTATCAATAATTTATTAATGTAATAGTTAACGTTTTCAATCTCAATTCTGAAGTAGTGAAGTCTTATATTATAAGAATAAATGATTGTATGAAAACGAAGATCCGACACAGCTAGGTTTTATTATATATATATTTATATATATATATATTGACCTCAACTGACAAGGTGATTGGGAGGTGGAAGGAGCACTTTGAGGAACTCCTGAACCCGACAAACCCACCCTACATAGTAGAGACAGGGCTGGAGGATGATGGGGGATCAGCTTCAATCTCTCCTGGCGGAGGTCACTGAGGTAGTCAAACAACTCCACAGTGGCAAAGCCCCAGGGGTTGATGAGATCCGCCCAGAAATGCTGAAGGCTCTGGGTGTTGAGGGACTGTCATGGATGACACGTCTTATCAACATTGCGTGGAAGTCGGGGACAGTACCTAAGGAGTGGCAGACCGGGGTGGTGGTTCCCCTGTTCAAAAAGGGGGACCGGAGAGTGTGTGCCAACTACAGAGGCATCACATTACTCAGCCTCCCGGGAAAGTATACTCCAGGGTGCTGGAAAGGAGGGTTCGACCGATAGTCGAACCTCGGATTGAGGAGGAACAATGCGGTTTCCGGCCTGGTCGTGGAACAACGGACCAGCTTTTTACCCTCGCGAGGATCTTTGAGGGGCCTGGGAGTATGCCAATCCGGTCTACACGTGTTTTGTGGATTTGGAGAAGGCGTATGATCGGGTTCCCCGGGAGATACTGTGGGAGGTGCTGCGAGAGTATGGGGTGAGGGGGTCTCTACTCAGGGCCATCCAATCTCTGTACTCCCAAAGCGAGAGAGCTGTGTCCGGGTCTTCGGCAGTAAGTCGGACTCGTTTCCGGTGAGGGTTGGCCTCCTCCAAGGCTGCGCTTTGTCACCTATCCTGTTTGTGGTATTCATGGACAGGATCTCACGGCGTAGCCGCGGGGGAGGGGGCTGCGGGTTGGTGGGCAGAGGATTGCATCACTGCTTTTTGCAGATGATGTGGTCCTGATGGCATCATCGGTCTGCGACCTGCAGCACTCATTGGATCGGTTCGCAGCCGAGTGTGAAGCGGCTGGGATGAGGATCAGCACCTCCAAATCTGAGGCCATGGTTCTCAGCAGGAAACCGATGGATTGTCTACTCCAGGTAGGGAATGAGTCTTTACCCCAAGTGAAGGAGTTCAAGTATCTTGGGGTCTTGTTCTCGAGTGAGGGTTAAATGGAACGAGAGATGGGCCGGAGAATTGGAGCAGCGGGTGCGGTGTTGCAGTCGCTCTATCGCACCGTTGTGACGAAGAGAGAGCTGAGCCAGAAGGCAAAGCTCTCAATCTACCGGTCTATCTTCGTTCCTACTTTCACCTATGGTCATGAAGGGTGGGTCATGACCGAAAGAACGAGATCGCGGATACAAGCGGCGGAAATGAGTTTCCTCCGAAGGGTGGCTGGCATCTCCCTTAGGGATAGGGTGAGAAGTTCAGCCATTCGTGAGGGACTCGGAGTAGAGCCGCTGCTTCTTTGCGTAGAAAGGAGCCAGTTGAGGTGGTTCGGGCATCTAGTAAGGATGCCACCTGGCCGCCTCCCTAGGGAGGTGTTCCAGGCACGTCCAGCTGGGCGGAGGCCGCGGGACAGACCTAGGACCAGATGGAGGGATTATATCTCCACACTGGCCTGGGAACACCTTGGAATCCCCCAGTCAGAGCTGGTTAATGTGGCCCGGGAAAGGGAAGTTTGGGATGCCCTGCTTGAACTGCTACCTCCGAGACCCGACCCCGGACAAAGCGGATGACGATGATGATGATGATGATGATGATGATATTTATATATTTTTATATTTATATTTATTTACTAATCTAAAGAAAGCATGGTAATTACGTTATTACAAAGAATAACTAAATGATAACTTTAATAGACTAAGTTGCAGCTGTGTGCTGCAGGAATTAAATCAAGGTTTATAATTCTTTGTGAGAGAGAAACATGCTGTCCCCCCTGGAGGGTTCACCTGGCCATTTGGGCCTGTTCCTCTTATCTTAACCAAAGAGGGGGAAGATTCAGTGATTGGTGTCCCTACAACAGTATAGTAATTAGAGCCGTTTATTAAGGATATAATGAGGAAGTACATTTTCCAAGTACATAACACTTGCTTACAGTTTTTTCCAATTGCTTACACACTAAAAGTGAATGCTCAGACACAGGTGTCAGAACCTTACCTTATGCAACCATACCTTAAACAATGGCAGCAATTCTACAAACACAAAAGTAGAACTACACATTTATCAGCTTTGCACTTTGTTTTCAATTCTGCAAAACACACATTGTGAAACACTACTCAGAAATTCATACACACTGCGTTCAAGAATGTAAACTCTTCTGTTCCAAGTACAAAACATACCAGCAATTGCCAACACCCAGCCACACACGAAAACACTTATACAGTAATTGAACACCAATCTGTCTTGTGCCACAAATTAACCTCAGGTAACCTCACCTCTTTTGTAAGAACTTTGCACACATGGAGGCAGTGAGAGCAAGGGGAAGAGGTAGAGGAAGACACAGGAGAAGGAGGAGGACAAAAACAATAGACGGAGACATACGGTCTTTCCGACAACATTAGGGTCACTGTGGTGGACCATGTCATACTGTACATCATGGCCTGAAAATGAGGGAGGCTAGACAGAGAGACCAGCCCAATCTGAGTAGCTACACAGCAGCATCCATACGGAATATGGACCTTTAGACTGGAGAACAGGTATGTCTTACAGTACAATTTCTACACTAGACTTTACCCATGTAATTGTTGCACATCATTCTGCATCACAGTAGAATACAATTCAGTTCTACAATAGTAGGTATACAGTGCATCCGGAAAGTATTCATACCCCTTCACTTTTTCCACATTTTATTATGTTACAGCCTAATTCCAAAATGTATTAAATAAAAAAAAATCCTCAACATTCTACACACAATACCGCATAATGACAAAGCGAAAAAAGTTTTTTTGACATTTTTTTCTAATATATAAAATATAAAAAAATTAAATATCAAATGTACATAAGTATTCACACCCTTTACTCATTACATTGTTGAAGCACCTTTGGCAGCAATTACAGCCTCAAGTCTTCTTGAGAATGATGCTACAAGCTTGGCACACCTATTTTGGGGCAGTTTCTCCCATTCTTCTTTGCAGATCATCTCAAGCTCCATCAGGTTGGATGGGGAGCGTCGGTGTACAGCCATTTTCAGATCTCTCCAAAGATGTTCAGTCGGGTTCAAGTCTGGGCTCTGGCTGGGCCACTCAGGGACATTCACAGACTTGTCCCAAAGCCACTCCTTTGTTATCTTGGCTGTGTGCTTAGGGTCGTTGTCCTGTTGGAAGGTCAACCTTCGCCCCAGTCTGAGGTCCAGAACGCTCTGGAGCAGGTTTTCATCAAGGATCTCTCTGTACATTGCTGCATTCATCTTTCCCTTGATCCTGACTAGTCAAACTCCATGCGGGCTGTCATGTGCCTTTTACTGAGGAGTGGCTTCCGTCTGGCCACTCTACCATAAATGCCTGATTGGTGGAGTGCAGCAGAGATGGTTGTCCTTCTGGAAGGTTCTCCCATCTCCACAGAGGAACACTGGAGCTCTGTCAGAGTGACCATCGGGTTCTTGGTCACCTCCCTGACCAAGGCCCTTCTCCCCCAATTGATCAGTTTGGCTGGGCGGCCAGCTCTAGGAAGAGTCCTGGTGGTTCCAAACGTCTTCCATTTGCGAATGATGGAGACCACTGTGCTCGTTGGGACCTTCAATGCTGCAAAAAAATGTTGTACCCTTCCCCAGATCTGTGCCTCGATACAATCCTGTCTCGGAGGTCTACAGACAATTCCTTGGACTTCATAACTTGGTTTGTGCTCTGACATGCACTGTCAACTGTGGGACCTTATATAAACAGGTGTGTGCCTTTCCAAATTATGTCCAATCAATTGAATTTACCACAGGTAAACTCCAATCAAGTTGCAGAAACATCTCAAGGATGATCAGTGGAAACGGGATGCACCTGAGCTCAATTTTGAGTGTCACAGCAAAGGGTGTGAATACTTATGTACATGTGATATTTTATTTTTTTATTTTTAAAACATTTGCAAAAAATTCTAAAAAACATTTTTCACTTTGTCATTATGCGGTATTGTATGTAGAATGTTGAGAATTTTTTTTTATTTAATCCATTTTGGAATTAGGCTGTAACATAATAAAATGTGGAAAAGGTGAAGGGGTATGAATACTTTCCGGATGCACTGTATGATCATCAGTGAACCAAAAACATACAACAGTATTGTTCACATGTAATACAGTTTTGATGTTACAGTACTGTGCACAGCATGACAAAAATAACCTACCCAATTACATCATATTTAACATTTTCTACCGAACTGCCAGGCAACCTCCTGAGGGTGAAAAGCAACGTCTGTCCTCCCAAGAACAGGAACTGGCCATATTCAATACATATAGTGTTGGTAAACAACAGCATCCACCCCATCCCTTACAGTCCCTTACATTACAATTTTTGTTTTTTACCATTGCACTGTAATTTTACTGTAGGGCTTTCTGTTTTGATGTTTATTGAAAAGTGAATAGATCTATTGAACAATATTTTACAGAAGGATGTGAGGAAATTAAGAACGTATACAAAGTAGTAAAGACAGCAGTGTTTTGTATAAAGCATAAGATTATTTTCGTTCAATGGAACCTACAGAGCGGTATGCAACAGGCCACTAGGCACTACACATTATGTATTATTTCAATTTACAAACTTTACCATTTTATTTATATTAAAACATATTTTTTAATTCATTGTCAAGTACAATTTGCTCTGGCAATCCACTAGAAATCCTCCCCTCCAATGGGATCAAGGTCATCCAAATTTTTTGGATCAAACTGATCCCAAAACTATATTTTTGTTTTGAATTACCCGTTTTGAAGATTTGATCCTGATTAAAGCTTGTATTTGATTTCCTGATCTGATATCAAAGTGATTCCTATCCTGTTTTTTGGTTTTGAACAACCCAAAATCTAAACCTGATCCAATCGGATAGGGATTAAAGGTTTTGAACTCCTGGACCTTGGATTCCAATGACCTCTATGAATTATTCCAATCTGGTGTCCGGCAAAAACACAGTACTGAAACAGACCTAATCAAAATCATGAATGACCTCTTCTGTGCAGCTGACTCCAGACTACTGACCATCTTCATCCTTCTAGACCACATGTGTCAAACTCAAGGCCTGCGGGCTGAATCTGGCCCAGTACATCATTTCATGTGGCCCGCGAGAGCTTGGAAAGAATATAATTTGTAAGATGTATGGTGTCCATATACGACATGTCCCACAATGCCTCTTAATTTTGTTACCTGCGCACTGAAGCGTCTCAATATCAGCCGCCGATGTCGAGTGATGGGGTCGTAAAAAAATATATAAATAGTACCAAAATGTCCAAGAAAAGAAAAGATGATGCTTAATTGAGACAAGCCGGTATGTCTTCTTTGCTACGAGGCAGTGGCAGTGCCCAAGGAATACAATTCACAGCGGCACTTCGACACTGAACACGGAGCCAAGTAGGCTAACATTAGCCACTAAGAAAAGCAACAAAACGTACAAGAATTAAGGCAGCCTGCAATCTCAACAGAATATGTTTGTAAAATGCCACACCACTATCATCTATCACACATGATCTCAGCAGATAGCTGTTGGAACACTGTTTATATGCCACAGACTGCACATCAGATCAGAGCACATTTATTTGTTTTATTTGCCCCTCTCAACTGCGACCTAAAAGTTGATCAAAGTTAATGATGATATGTGATGGTAAAAAAAGAACGATTATTCACATTTTGATCTTTGATGGACGAGTAATGTAATGATGAGGGTTTCTTAATCTCATAAATTCATGGGATTTATGTTATAATAACATGGAGAAATGTGAGTGTGTGTGCCCACATACTGTATTTTTGTGTCTATATATATATCGATGCACAAGCATGTGCTTTTGTTACCTAAATCATTTTTTAACTAAATTGTACAATAGTTGTGCACTTGAACACTTGAATGTCTGCTTCCAATAATTTTTCCTAGACTTCTTGTTTCTTAGCTAGTAAGTTATTTCTAAAACCAATCATAATTGAATGCAAAGGCAAGTTATGTGATATGATAAAGAATAGATATATGTATATAGTCTTAGGCTACAGTTACAACCGGCCCTTTGAGGGCAACCATAATACTATTGTGGCCCGGGATGAAATTGAGTTTGACACCCCGGTTCTAGACCTTAATGCCACCTTCGATGCCATCTCCCACTCAATACTGCTGGAACACCTGGCTGGCATTGGTGTAACTGGTGTTGCTCACTCCTGGATTACCTCAAACCTCACTGACAGACAACAGTTTGTTCAGTTAGGAAGACACAGGTCCCAAGGGATCTTCTGTTTTACAAGGTGTTCCTCGGGACAGTTTTGGGTCCACTCCTGTTCATCATTTTTCTCCTTCCCCTAGGAAGGATCCTCCGTCATCGTGATGTCCAGTTTCATTGCTATGCTGATGACACCCAGCTCTAACTCTCCGCCGAACACTCCATCGCCTTCCCGCCAACATCCTTTACCAACTGCCTCCATGACATTTCAAGCTGGATGAGCAAGAACTTTTTGAAGCTCAATGGGAACAAAACTGAAGTCATGCTCATTGGCTCCAAGTCCAAACTACCCAAACCCTGAAACTGCCCTATCACGATTGATGGATTTCCTGTTCCTCTGTCCTCTCAAGAAAAGAGTCTTGGGGTCACAATTGATAATATCCTCTCCTTTGAACCTCACATAAATTCCATCACCTTATCTGCATTCTTTCACATCCTGAGACTCCATCCATCACTCTCCCAGTCCAGCACTAAAGTCCTAATGCATGCCTTTGTCACTTCCCGGATTGATTACTGTAATGGTGCTCTCTCTGGAATCCCCTTTAAACTTCTACACAAGCTCCAAATTATCCAAAACTCAGCTGCCCGTTTCATCACCTGCTCAAAGTCCAGTAAACACATCACGTCCATTCTCATCAAGTTACATTGGCTCCCTATCCAATTCCGGATTGATTTCAAAACCCGTATCTTCACCTACAAAGCTCTAAATAACTTGGCCCTGTCTTACCTATCCAACCTTCTCCAGAAGTACACCCCCCCCCCCCCTTTTCAGCTCAGAACCATGGGTGCAAGGGCATTCAGCTGTTCTGCTCCCAGACTTTGAAACTCTCTTCCCCCATATCAGACAGACTGACACTATAACAGCTTTCTCCTTATGATGCCTGACATAATGTGTTTGTTGTATTTTACCCTTTACCCTTGTAATCTTGTGATGTTCATCAATGTCCCCTGCCTCAATTCCCATGTGTCTGTCCTATGTTTATTGCATCCTAAATTGTATGTGCTGATTTAATTGTATATTATATGTCTTGTATGGTGACGTTGGGTGTCTAGAAAGGCGCCTATAAATTAAAGGTATTATTATTATTTGATTGACCGGCGACCGTTGCTGTTGGTAACTGATACAAACAAAGCAAATGTTAATGCTACCACTAAAAACAACTCAAATGATCAAAAACGTAACAATTAGGCTTACTTAGTACTTCATGTACTAAATACGTTAATTAAATATTTCATATTTTACGTTTGTGTTTTGGGCGATTTTAAATTAGCACGCCGAAAATAGATGCGAGTAGTAGTAGCTAGGTCAACGGACCCGGCAAAACAAAGCGGGCAGGAGAAGCAAATTCTGACAGCCTTCAGATCAGTAAGACAGCATTGGACAGACAGCCTACTGGGTGCGGGAAGTGAAAGGTTAGGTTAAAGATAAATCATTGCTCAGAAGCTTTTATTCGTCTAAGTACTCAGATTATTTAAAATGTCATACTGTAAGAGTCTCTTATCCATCTAATCCATTTTAACACATGTGTTGTTTTTTTTTGTTGTTTTTTTATCATTGTATTGCTCTTGCTATGTTTTCATAATAATTATTTCAAACCCTTTATTCTAAATTATCTTCAGGCAACAACATGTCATGTAACCAATACGGTCTAATCAACCTCCCAGATCCCTCCTCCCACAGAAAACTAGCACAGAGAGAAGGAGAACTGAGAGGAGCAGGACAAAGAGGAGGAGAACACAGGAGAGGAGTACAGAGAAACTGGAGTCACATTACATCCTTTTGATCCTGTGAAATTAAAGAATAAAGTCACACACAGTCAGGTATTTACAGAAGCAGAGAAAACTTGTTTACTCCAAAATAAGTGGCTGGCAACAGTGCAGCATAGGTATCCCCATCAGACATTTGGAAGAAAGCAACTCAAATATAATGTGGTGTGGGAGAAAAAATAGGAATCGCTTCGCTACTCACCTCATGAAGATGCAGCCTATTGTTCTCCTTGTCTCGCCTTTAACAAGGTTAAGGGCTCCAACTTTAGCTTCATTACAAAGGGCTTCACTGATTGGAAGAATTGGTAAAGAGAAGTATTATCCCAATACATAGCTTGACAGTGGGTCATCAAAGAGCCACTGAACTGGCAGAGAACTACCTGTCTGTAGTCCAATGAAAGAAAAAGAACATTGGTTCAGTTATTAGCCAAAAATATTATGAAAATGTTATGGCCTATAAGAGTCTCTTATCCATTGTTGACATAATTGTGTGTCTTGGCCAATGAAATGTGACAATCCAGGGGAGCTGACAGGGGTAAAGTGAGAATGGGAACTTTAGGCACTTTGTTAGTTGGAAAGCAGAATTTGATTCCACCCTAAAGCAACATCTGCAGACAGCACCCCAAAATTGAAAGCACCTTCCCCCCCAAACTCAGAATGAGATAATAGAATGCTGAAAAATATACTATGGGTTGCTATGGTGATGGCATCTTGGAGGCGCTTCCCAGATAGCGACTCAATCACTGTTTGGCCTTTTTGCCTAATTGAATCCATTTTCAATTTTGATTTTCAATATTCAGAATTGGAGCAGCGGGTGCGGTGTTGCAGTCGCTCTATCGCACCGTTGTGACGAAGAGAGAGCTGAGCCAGAAGGCAAAGCTCTCAATCTACCGGTCTATCTTCGTTCGTACTCTCACCTATGGTCATGAAGGGTGGGTCATGACCGAAAGAACGAGATCGCGGATACAAGCGGCGGAAATGAGTTTCCTCCGGAGGGTGGCTGGCATCTCCCTTAGGGATAGGGTGAGAAGTTCAGCCATTCGTGAGGGACTCGGAGTAGAGCCGCTGCTTCTTTGCGTAGAAAGGAGCCAGTTGAGGTGGTTCGGGCATCTAGTAAGGATGCCACCTGGCCGCCTCCCTAGGGAGGTGTTCCAGGCACGTCCAGCTGGGCGGAGGCCGCGGGGCAGACCTAGGACCAGGTGGAGGGATTATATCTCCACACTGGCCTGGGAACGCCTTGGAATCCCCCAGTCAGAGCTGGTTAATGTGGCCCGGGAAAGGGAAGTTTGGGATGCCCTGCTTGAACTGCTACCTCCGCGACCCGACCCCGGACAAAGCGGATGACGATGATGATGATGATGATGATGAATCCATTTTTGAGTTTTTATCAATTGTTTTTGTTTATTGGGTGCATTCTTAATCTGATGCAGATCAAAATTAGACTATTTTATGTTGTTCTACTCGGATTGTTTTGTGTGGTTGTTGCGGAGGACTTGTCCAGCGAGTCTACCGCAAGTTGCGCAAATAGTAGACTTGTTTATTCGGCTTCGGAACTACTCAGTCTACGTCCTACAAGATACATTTTTAAACCATCAGAGGATATTCCGAGGGAAACTAAGCCAAGGAAAAGAGGCAGCAGAGGGGGCATGAAAAAGAATTAAGCCCTACTTACCGATTGTTATAATGGGCAACATCAGGTCACTGAATAACAAATCGGACGAGCTAGCTGCAACTTTGGCACTCAAGATCATTCCGTCAGTGCAGCCTGCTCTGTTTAACGGAAACCTGGCTAAATAATCAAGTACCGAATTACAACATCAAATTGATGGATTCACACTGGTGAGGTTAGACCGAGATTCGGAACTGTCAGGGAAAAAGACTGGTGGGGAAGTGTGTTTGTATGTCAACAATCATTGGTGTCACGGTGGGCATATTTCAGTGAAGCATACCATTTGTACCCCTGACACTGAACTCTTAGCGGTTGGTTGTAGGCCCTACTACCTTCCAAGAGAGTTCACCTACGTAGACCTTATTGTTTTGGTAATTTACATTCCCCATCAGCTAACCCAAAGATAGTAGTGATGGGTCGTTCGTGAATAGTTTGTTCTTTTTGAACGAATCTTTGAAGTTAACGAAATGAACTGAATCCTTCTGCCAAACGATTTGTTCGTTTGAGTCGCCGCCTTCCGCCAAAAGCTACTGATGGAAGCTGTTCGGGAACAACGAACCTAAAGAACTGGCGGAAACAGTTCAGAACTGTTTCCTACAGTTCTTTCAGTTCCTTCGATTCGTTCTTTTTTTCATTCTAGACAGAGATGTTCGTTCTTAACTCCATCTCAAACGTTTGCTTCTTTAGTGATAATCTTCAAAATTATTCACATACTATGTTTTGTGAGAGTTGTCGATTATAAAGTTTGTCGGCCTGTGTTTGTCTTTGTCTGCACATAAAAATTATAATAATTCTCACCCAGGGTCAACGTCGTATGTAGGCTATGGCTCAGTAGAATTAAGATATAGTGAGCGATACGTTATCAATTATTATTCTTGTTTTCCATACGATTTATTTAAGTATTGTAAAATAACCTTTTTAAAGACATAAAAGTTGTGGCAATTATGTACATTTTCGGGTGAGGGCGCATCCATGTTTGTTTACGCTGTCATCAATCGATCCATTGCCTGTCGAGTGTAACGCGTGTTACAAAAGTGGAGATTGGGAGAGTTGGGTAAAGGCCGTGTAGAAGCTAGACGAACATCCTGATTTTGTTTTAGGTAAATGCATTTAATATTGCATGGTGTTGTTCCTGGTTACGACCCTACATAGGCACATACATTGAACACCTTTGGTCACCCCTTCGCCTAACAATGGTTTGGTCCTTTTTAGCATATTTTTGCGCCGGGCCTCCCTCCCCCTCCCATCACTGTGGGACTCACTGAACAATTTACTGCACGAACAAGTCGATCGCGAACGTGTGATTCACTAGATGTTGTTCTTTTTAGTGAACTGAATCAAAAGATGTGTGTCCCTGAAAAGAATCGAAACGTCCACCACTAAAAGATAGCAAAATAAACTGTTTACGGGGTTACTATGGAAATGCTAAGGCGCTTTCCAGATGCGTTTCTTTTGATATCTGGAGAATAATCCACTGCTCTCTTTCTTCGGTTCAACCAACTTTCCATCAGCATGTAAATTGTCCAACCCAAGTGAATAAGACCATTGATTTATTATACAGTTATGTAAAGGATGCTTATGTGTCATTGGCGCTTCCTCCTCTGAGACAATCGGACCATAATATCGTCCTACTGCTACCTAAATACCTGTTCTTGGTACAAAGGCAGCAACTCAAGGAGTTAGAGATACAGGAGTGGATCACCGATGCCAGTGTAGAACTAAGAAGCTGCTTTGACTGTACGGATTGGAATCAGTTTATCAGCACTTGGGGAAACGACCTTGATGGACTTAATGACTGTCACCGACTACATCAACTTCTGTGTGGACACAATTGTTCCCAAAAAGGTTGTTCGCTGTTACAACAAACCATGGGTTACAAAGAACATGAGTCCCTTAACAGGAAAAAAATTGGTTTTCAAAGTGGTGTTAGGGAACTGATCAAATCTGCACAGTAATATCTTAAAATTGTAATTAGATTAGGTCAAATAGATTATAAGAAAACAATAGAAAACATGATCTATTGTAATGATATTAGAGGTGTCTGGAATGGTGCGAAAAAAATGACAGGTTATAATGCAGCTTCCACTCACGACACCCTTCTTAGTACTGTGAGTGCTTCTGAACTTAATACATTTTTGCCCGGTTTGATAAGGAAGATTTTAGTTCTGCAATCCAAGCTCTGTTTAGTAGTCTTCCAAACACTGGCTCTCTGGAAATAACAGAAAACCAAGTGCTTAAACAGCTTAAATGTACTAAAGCGAACAAAGCTGCTGGTCCTGATGGCGTTAGGCCACGAGTGCTAAAATTGTGTGCTAAGGAACTTTGTTTTATATTCCATCACCTATTTTCAACTTCCTTTGCCACATCAGTAATTCCATCAAAATGGAAAACTTCATGTATTTCCTGTTCCCAAAAAGCCAAGAATTAGTGTTAAATTACTTTAGGCCTACTGCTCTTACATCTCAGATAATGAAAGTGTTTGAAAGGGTTGTACTCCAACATATGAGAAATCTAGTTGTAGACCACATTGATCCACTGCAGTTTGCTTATCAACATCAGCTTGGGGTGGATGATGCTCTTCTATATATGGTCCATAAAGTTTATACACATCTTAAAAGACCACATACTTATATTAGACTGATGTTTTTTTTATTTCTCTAGTGCAAACAATACAATTATTCAACAACATATTCTAGCTAGAAAACTAGAAGCTATGAATATTCCATCTTCTCTTAAGTGGACTCTTAATTATCTGACAAATTTGTTAGACTGCAAAACCAGGCATCATCACAAATTATATTTTCGAACACAGGAGCACACCAAGGAACAGTCCTGTCTCCTTTTCTTTTTTCATTGAATACTTCTGACTTTAGGCATAACAAGAGTTTACACATATGCCAAAGTTTTCTGCTGATACTGCTATTGTTAGTTGCATATCTGAGGATAATAAACTAGCATATAGTAATCTCATAGATTATTATGCTGACTAGTGTTCTGAGAACTACCTTGAGCTGAATATTAGCAAAACCAGAGGTAATTATTGATTTTAGAAGGATATCTGTAACCATTAATTGTAATCAAAGGAGTGGAAATTGAAAGGGTTAACACATACAAATATCTTGGTGTTAGTATTGACAGCAAACTTGATTGGAAGGTTAACTCCAGCAATGTTTTAAAAAAATCTCAGTCACGTCTATACTTCCTAAGGAAGCTCGGATCTTTTGATATTAATAAGTCAATGCTTCTATGTTCTGTAACAGTGTTGTTTTAAGTGTTTAAGTGTCTCACTTATTTGTTGGTGGGGCAACATTACTAAGGAGCACCCAGGTGGTGTAACGCATATCGACATGACTGGCTGATATCTCAGCGTGGATGGCAGCTCACCACCTGAAGCTCAACCCTGACAAAACAGAAGTTCTTTTCATCCCCGGGAAGTCCAGCCCGTTCCAAGACCTAACCATCACTGTCGATAACACTGTGGTCTCCTCCTCTATACGGCAAAGAACCTGAGGTCACCCTGGACGACCAGCTGTCCTTCTCAGCTAACATTGCGGCAGTAACGCGCTCTTGCAGATTCCTTCTCTACAACATCAGAAGGATACGGCCTTCCTTACAAGAGAGGCTGCGCAGGTCATAGTCCAGGCCCTCGTCATCTCTCGCCTGGACTACTGCAATTCCCTCTTGGCTGGGTTGACTGCGCCATCAAACCCCTTCAGCTCATCCAGAACGCAGCCGCTCGACTGGCCTTACAACCTCCCTAAGTTCACTCACACTACTCCTCTACTTCACACACTGCACTGGCTGCACTGTAGCAGCACGCATCAAATTCAAGTCACTTGTCCTAACCTATCAGGCGAGGATCGGAACTGCACCCCCCTATCTACAGTCGATGCTCAGACCCTACACCTCATCCCGACCACTGCGCTCTGCCACTGGATGTCGCCTTGTTGCCCCCTCACTCCGCAGAAGGGACATCCGGGCACCTCGTTCATGACCTTTCTCTGTCCTTGTCCCTCAGTTGTGGAATGACCTCCCCACAAACATTAGGACCTCAACATCTTTGTACCCTTTCCGCCGAAACTTGAAGACTCACTTGTTTCGACTGCACTTCGGCTCTTAAATGTGATGTTGCGTCTACCTAGCATTTCTACTTGATATACTAAGTAATTGGTTGCACTCAGAAATTGTTTGTAGTTGGTTTGTGATGGTTCTGTTTTGTATCCTGATGTTTAATATAGCACTTGCTTAGCTCTTATATAGATGATTAAGTCAGGGATGCACTTATTTTATCTACCTGACTTGTAGTTTTTACCTTATCTTTTTGTAGGCACAGTTTTTTGTAAGTCGCTTTGGATAAAAGCATCTGCTAAATGAATGAATGTAATGTAGTAGATTAAGTAATATTGTTAAAAAAAGCCGACTCAGTAATTGGTTTTAACCTGGAAGGGCTTGGAGTTATCTTTACTGATCGTATAGGAAAAAAGGTGCCGACAACCTTCCTTAGGTGGCTGGGCTATGATGGGGCCTCTACGACTAGTGGAAAAGTAACTGGGGTACAAAAGAGGATCCAGAAACTCTACCCCAGGGCAGTGTACACCCACTGTAGGAGCCATGCTCTCAACCTGGTAGTGATGCATGACTGTTCTGACATTCCTTTAGTGAGAAACACTATATCCATCATTGAAAAGATTGCAGTGTTCTTTTCAGCCACAGTTGCCAGGAAGATGCCTTGCAGGAAGAATGCAGGAAAGAAGCTGCCCTATCAAGAACAGCAGGGATCCGTTGATGTCGGAAACCTGATGGGGTACCAGTGCAACCACAATAAGCACTTTTTTTTAAAAGTGTTTCGCTGCACATTCTGCTTTAACGAGCAGGGAGACAGAACCAACCTCCATCTCTGGAAAGGACAGTAAACCTCAGGCATAGTATGGAATCATTTGAGACCATCATTACTGCTGTGATGACTAACTATGTCTTAGGTTACATGCAGCCCCTTACCAAACAACTGCAGGCTAATAACTTAAACATTACTACGGCATATGAGGTGTCAAGAAATGTATGTGAAGTTATAGCCAAACAGATATGTGAGCGAGGACTCAGTGCATGTTTTTGGAAAGCCATAGCCCTGGCCAACTCTGTCGACGTTGTCCCAGCCAAGCAGAGAATATCTGTGAATATCTATGTAGTGGAAGACCACTACAGGGTAAATCTATTTTATCCTTTTTTAGACCACATTACTAGTGAGCTGGATGCCAGGTCCTCTCAAAGAAATGAGCCTGCAATGCTAGCAGCTTACCTGGTACCAAAAGCTGACGGAAGAAAAGGAGGAAGAGCTGGTAGAGTGGTACAGGGAAGACCTATCTGACCCGGACAAAATGGAGCAGGAAATAGAATGCTGGAGGAACAAGTTTCACTCGAAGGATGAGTTCCTGCCTAGGAAACTCATCTTTGGAAACTGCATGCAACACAAATGGCCTTCTTTCCCAACATAAAATGTATGTTAAAAATGTTTTTAACACTTCTAACAGTGTGCCTGCAACAAGTCAATCTCAGCCATGCAAAGGCTCAAAACATGGCTCAGAGCCAGTACGTCCAATGAACGGCTCACAGGACTAGCGCTTATGCATGTTCACTGGAAATTGAAAATTGACCAGGAGAGAGTTCTCAGACAATGGGATGCCTCTGGTCACAGGAGGATCCAGCTAGCTTTCCAAAAGGTAATGCATGTTGTCAAGATTAGTATACCAATATTTCTTTGTTGCATTTGCACAAACTGATCATAACATATGTGTCTGTATATCTTTCTTATTTTATGTAATTTTAGTGAGCCAAGAGGTGCAGTGGAGTGAAAGACCATGATGTAGTTAGTGTGTTCTTCAAGCAAACATCTTTACTCACACACGCACGCACATTTATACATATATGGGTGATTCTACTGAAATGGTTAAAATTGCAGTCCCCACCTAATGTAAGTATTTTAAAAAATTATTTACTTTTTTAAGTTTTATGTTTATTTAGGAACAATAGTTTCATTGTGATACAATGCAATTGGACATTTACAACATCTGCTACTTTCTATTGGCAGTTGGCTGTCCCCAACCCAAACCCCTAAATTTCAGTTGTTAAAAACCACAGTAAAAACATTGTTGTCAATTTATTTACTTTGTTTTAATAATAAAATCTTTTGTTTACCTCTAAATGGCTATTGAAAAATTCAGATATATTTTATGAAAAAATTATAAATTAAGAAACTTTATGTGAAAATTGATGTCCACAGCTTTCCTGTCAATACCAAAACATAATTAGTTGTTGTCTGCACACAAAGCCTGATTTTAGCAACACCAATAAAGTTTTAACCAGGAAGTGAGACTGCAACCTGTTTGTTTAGGTTAGCATATTGAAGAGTTTTGTTTCGTTGTTTTGAAGTAAATGTCGTGTAAAATCTAGAAATCAGTGCGTGGTTTTTAAAATTGTCATTACCGAACACATAATTGCTCAAGTGAAGTTAACATCCATCCATCCATTCATCTATTTTCCGCCGCTTATCTGGGACCAGGTCGCGGTGGCAGCAGGCTCAGCAGGGAATTCCAGCCGTCCCTATCCCCAGCAACGTTTTCCAGATCCTCCTGGAGGATCCCGAGGCGTTCCCAGGCCAGACGAGATATATAATCCCGCCAGCGTGTTCTGGGTCTACCCCGGGGTCTCCTAACAGTAGGGCGTGCCCGGAAAACCTCCAACGGGAGGCGCCCAGGAGGCATCCTGATCAGATGCCCGTACCACCTCATCTGGCTCCTTTCGACGCGAAGGAGCAGCGGCTCTACTCCGAGCTCCCTCCGGATGACCGAGCTCTTTACCCTATCCCTAAGGCTGAGCCCAGCCACCCTACGGAGGAAACACATTTCAGCCGCTTGTACTCGCGATCTTATTCTTTCGGTCACTACCCAAAGCTCATGACCATAGGTGAGGGTTGGAACGTAGACCGACAGGTAAATCGTGAGTTTCGCCTTTCGGCTCAGCTCCTTCTTCACCACAACGATCCGGTACAACGCCCGCATTACTGCTGATGCTGCACCAATCCGCCTGTCAAGATCGCGCTCCATTTTTCCCTCACTCGTGAACAAGAACCCGAGATACTTGAACTCCCTCGCTTGGGGCAGCAACTCACTCCCAACCCGGAGAGAGCACTCCACCGTTTTCCGGCAGAGAACCATGGCCTCAGACTTGGAGTAGCTGACTCTCATCCCGACCGCTTCACACTCAGCTGCAAACCGCTCCAGTGCATGCTGAAGGTCACAGTCTGAAGAAGCCAACAGAACCACATCATCTGCAAAAAGCAGAGAAGCAATTCTGAGGTCCCCAAACTGGACAAACTCCTCCCCCCGGCTACGCCTTGAGATTCTATCCATGAAAATCACAAACAGAACTGGTGACAAGGGGCAGCCCTGGCGGAGTCCAACACCCACTGAAAACGCATTTGACTTTGTGCCAAGTATACGGACACAGCTCTCACTCCGGTCATATAGGGACCGAATGGCTTGTAGCAACGACCCCGGCACCCCATACTCCCGCAGTACCCCCCACAGGACGCCCCGGGGGACACGGTCATAGGCCTTCTCCAAGTCCACAAAACACATGTAGACTGGATGGGCAAACTCCCATCCCCCCCAAAACAGCCCCGCAAGGGTAAAGAGTTGGTCCACTGTTCCACGACCAGGACGGAATCCGCATTGCTCCTCCTGGATCTGAGGTTCGACAATCGGTCGGAGTCTTCTTTCCAACACCCTGTGTTACGGCCACCCATATTTTGGTGTCCATATTGTTTGCATTGTGTATGTGTGTATGTGTATTTTTGTCTTCCCTTCTGTTTTTCCCTTCGCTATTCCCTTCATTCAGCATTGCCGCCTGTGTTCCGTTGGTTCCCTCCCCCTCATCACACACCATCAGCCATCCGTTGACGGACCAATCAGGAGCCGATCCGTCTAGTTTTAAACCCTTCTCCCCGCCGTCTCGTCAGAGCGAGATTAGATTTGTATTCTGTGTTCGATGTGTTTAGAGCTCGCTCTCATTTAGCAAGGTATGTGTTTTGGTGTTCACTTTTGGTGTTCTGTGTTTCGTTTGTTAGCTAGAGGGTTTATCCCGATTGTATCGTCTGTCTGTTCGTTTGTTAGCGAGTGCTAACTAGACCTATAGATCTTCAGTTGGTTTGCATTTCCCCATTCGACCCCTCCTTAGTTTCTGTATTAGATATAGTTTTTGTTTGGTTTTTCCCTTGCCCTTTTGATCCTGTATTATATACAGCGTTTAGTTTGTTCTTTACCCTTTTCCCGTAATACCAGTACCAGTACTGTGTTTTGTGTTAATTCTGATCCTTTTTATGTTGCCTGTAGGAAGTACTGTGCTTTATTTTTCTCCCGGAGCGCGGCTAGTTTAGATACCCGAGGGTGTACATTTTACTTCACGTAGTGTAGTCTCTGGTTAGAAACATTAGTTTAGGAGCGGTGCCACCCCGTGTACGTTTTGACAGCAAGCGTGTTGTATTCAGCTTAGCTCTTTTGTTTGTTTCTTTGATTTGGCACCGTTCGTGTAGCCGTGGTATCCCTTTTTGTTTGTCCCTGTAAATAAATACATATTGCTTTTACATTCTTGGTTTGTGTTTGTCCACATTTCACCACCACACGGCATACTCTGATAAATGTTCGGTCCTTCAGCGCCCTAGATTAGCTGAGGGGACGTAACAATTGGGGGCTCGTCCGGGATCTACCACCTAAGGTTTGACTTTCCCTGGTCAGATCTTACCCGGAAGACTAGAGTTTGCGGTGTGTGTGTTGTGTGTGCACATTAGGTAGCAGAGCTATGCCTTTCCCTGTCGGGGCGCAGCAGCCTACTCTGCTCGGGTTTAACCCACTTTCCCCATCGTTGTCACCGTCGGGTCCAAGTGCCGAGGCACGACTTAGGTTCCGGCTTGCTCGCCTGCAGCTTGAGGCTCAGGCAAAAGAGAGAGAAGCCGAGTATGGCCATAAGCTGGCTATTCGAAAATTAGAATTGGAGGCGGAGAAGGACTTGAGAATGCTGGAGGTGGAAGCAGCTCACGCCAAGCGGGCTCTAACTGAGTCCTCTGGAGTTTTCTCCCCGCCTCCTTCGGTGTTAGGCACTTTTGATGTTTGCGCAAACATTTCTCTAGTTCCTCCCTTTAGAGAATCGGAGGTGGAGTCCTTCTTTAGAGCGTTCGAACGCATTGCTACCGCCCTGCACTGGCCCAAAGAGGTGTGGTCGGTAATGCTACAGTGCAAGTTAGAAGGAAAGGCACAAGCGGCATCGGCTGCGCTCTCTCTAGAAGACAGCTTGTCCTACGATATAGTAAAAACTACTGTCCTTAGAGCCTATGAGCTTGTGCCTGAGGCTTATAGGCAGAAATTTCGCAGCCATGGAAAGACCCCTAGCTGCACATTTATGGAGTTCGCCCGGCAGAAGGCAACCATATTCGATCTCTGGTGTGCGGCCAGCAAGGCCACAGACTTCGTGAGCCTTCGGGAGATTATGTTATTAGAAGAGTTGAAAAACAGCATACCGGAGAGACTGAGCTCCTATTTGAGTGAGCAGAGGGTGACGTCACTGGCCCAGGCTGCCGTGTTAGCAGACGAGTTTGCCCTCACACATAAAAGTGTTTATGTTTGTTCACAACCGGAGTGGAGGGCTCCGTTGTCTTCTTCTGTCACACCACTTGCCCCCTACGCACCACGTCCTATGGAGGGGCGCGAGTGTTTTTATTGTCATAAGGTGGGCCATTTGATCGCTAAGTGTCCGGTGTTGAAACGTAAGCGTTCCCCGCCGACAAGTCTGCCCAAAGTGGTGGGTTCCGTGAGCACTGTTTCGCGTGGCGTTACGGTGCAGTGCCCTATGTTGAGCGACGGTGTGTCGCCTTTAGAGTTGTTGCAACAGCCTACGACTCAGACTAGAGTTGCAGCCCAGAGCTGGCCGGAAGCCTTTCCAGCCTGTGGGAAGCTGGTTGACTCCAGTTCGGCTCCCGTAGCTGTCCTTCCCCGGAGGAAACCGCCGGGATGTGTTCGACAGATATCTGCCTTGCCCCAGAGTGTGATGGTGGTAAGGGTAAACCTCTCCCTATCTGTCGACCTTATGAGCGGTGGGTAGCATACCAGGAAAATGCTACAAAGCCTGCCAGGTATCGCGGCCGTACCTCCTGAATCATAGTTTGTTGCTTAGATACTTGTTATGACTGAGTTTTGGTAACGGTTATGTACTGTGTTCTCGTGCCTGGAATATTTCATTCTATGTATAGAATGCCCGCCCCACTATGTAGTTTATTTTTTAGTTTTTTTTACAAGCCCAGAGGCTTGCTCTTATGGGTGGGAGTGTTACGGCCACCCATATTTTGGTGTCCGTATTGTTTGCATTGTGTATGTGTGTATGTGTATTTTTGTCTTCCCTTCTGTTTTTCCCTTCGCTATTCCCTTCATTCAGCATTGCCGCCTGTGTTCCGTTGGTTCCCTCCCCCTCATCACACACCATCAGCCATCTGTTGACGGACCAATCAGGAGCCGATCCGTCTAGTTTTAAACCCTTCTCCCCGCCGTCTCGTCAGAGCGAGATTAGATTTGTATTCTGTGTTCGATGTGTTTAGAGCTCGCTCTCATTTAGGAAGGTATGTGTGTTGGTGTTCAGCTTTGGTGTTCTGTGTTCGTTTGTTAGCTAGAGGGTTTATCCCGATTGTCTCGTCTGCCTGTTCGTTTGTTAGCGAGTGCTAACTAGCCCTATAGCTCTCCAGTGGGATTGCATTTCCCCATTCGACCCCTCCTTAGTTTCTGTATTAGATTTAGTGTTTGTTTGGTTTTCCCCCTTGCCCTTTTTGATCCTGTATATTATACAGTGCTTATTTTGTTCTTTACCTTTCCCCTCCCAATATTACCAGTACTCGGTACTGTGGTTTATTTTCTCCCGGAGCGCGGCTAGTTTAGATACCCGAGGGTGTACATTTTACTTCACGTAGTGTAGTCTCTGGTTAGAAACATTAGTTTAGGAGCGGTGCCACCCCGTGTACGTTTTGACAGCAAGCGTGTTGTATTCAGCTTAGCTCTTTTGTTTGTTTCTTTGATTTGGCACCGTTCGTGTAGCCGTGGTATCCCTTTTTGTTTGTCCCTGTAAATAAATACATTTTGCTTTTACATTCTTGGTTTGTGTTTGTCCACATTTCACCACCACACGGCATACTCTGGTAAATGTTCGGTCCTTCAGCGCCCTAGATTAGCCATACAGCTGAGGGGACGTAACAATTGGGGGCTCGTCCGGGATCTACCACCTGAGGTTTGACTTGCCCTGGTCAGATCTTACCCGGAAGACCAGAGTTTGCGGTGTGTGTGTTGTGTGTGCACATTAGGTAGCAGAGCTATGCCTTTCCCTGTCGGGGCGCTGCAGCCTACTCTGCTCGGGTGTAACCCACTTTCCCCATCGTTGTCACCGTCGGGTCCAAGTGCCGAGGCACGACTTAGGTTCCGGCTTGCTCGCCTGCAGCTTGAGGCTCAGGCAAAAGAGAGAGAAGCCGAGTATGGCCATAAGCTGGCTATTCGAAAATTAGAATTGGAGGCCGAGAAGGACTTGAGAATGCTGGAGCTGGAAGCAGCTCACGCCAAGCGGGCTCTAACTGAGTCCTCTGGAGTTTTCTCCCCACCTCCTTCGGTGTTAGGCACTTTTGATGTTTGCGCAAACATTTCTCTAGTTCCTCCCTTTAGAGAATCGGAGGTGGAGTCCTTCTTTAGAGCGTTCGAACGCATTGCTACCGCCCTGCACTGGCCCAAAGAGGTGTGGTCTGTAATGCTACAGTGCAAGTTAGAAGGAAAGGCACAAGCGGCATCGGCTGCGCTCTCTCTAGAAGACGGCTTGTCCTACGACATAGTAAAAACTACTGTCCTTAGAGCCTATGAGCTTGTGCCTGAGGCTTATAGGCAGAAATTTCGCAGCCATGTAAAGACCCCTAGCTGCACATTTATGGAGTTCGCCCGGCAGAAGGCAACCCTATTCGATCGCTGGTGTGCGGCCAGCAAGGCCACAGACTTCGTGAGCCTTCGGGAGATTATGTTATTAGAAGAGTTGAAAAACAGCATACCGGAGAGACTGAGCTCTTATTTGAGTGAGCAGAGGGTGACGTCACTGGCCCAGGCTGCCGTGTTAGCAGACGAGTTTGCCCTCACACATAAAAGTGTTTATGTTTGTTCACAACCGGAGTGGAGGGCTCCGTTGTCTTCATCTGTCACACCACTTGCCCCCTACGCACCACGTCCTATGGAGGGGCGCGAGTGTTTTTATTGTCATAAGGTGGGCCATTTGATCGCTAAGTGTCCGGTGTTGAAACGTAAGCGTTCCCCGCCGACAAGTCTGCCCAAAGTGGTGGGTTCCGTGAGCACTGTTTCGCGTGGCGTTACGGTGCAGTGCCCTATGTTGAGCGACGGTGTGTCGCCTTTAGAGTTGTTGCAACAGCCTACGACTCAGACTAGAGTTGCAGCCCAGAGCTGGCCGGAAGCCTTTCCAGCCTGTGGGAAGCTGGTTGACTCCAGTTCGGCTCCCGTAGCTGTCCTTCCCCCGGAGGAAACCGCCGGGATGTGTTCGACAGATATCTGCCTTGCCCCAGAGTGTGATGGTGGTAAGGGTAAACCTCTCCCTATCTGTCGACCTTATGAGCGGTGGGTAGCATACCAGGAAAATGCTACCAAGCCTGCCAGGTATCGCGGCCGTACCTCCTGAATCATAGTTTGTTGCTTAGATACTTGTTATGACTGAGTTTTGGTAACGGTTATGTACTGTGTTCTCGTGCCTGGAATATTTCATTCTATGTATAGAATGCCCGCCCCACTATGTAGTTTATTTTTTTGTTTTTTTTACAAGCCCAGAGGCTTGCTCTTATGGGTGGGAGTGTTACGGCCACCCATATTTTGGTGTCCGTATTGTTTGCATTGTGTATGTGTGTATGTGTATTTTTGTCTTCCCTTCTGTTTTTCCCTTCGCTATTCCCTTCATTCAGCATTGCCGCCTGTGTTCCGTTGGTTCCCTCCCCCTCATCACACACCATCAGCCATCTGTTGACGGACCAATCAGGAGCCGATCCGTCTAGTTTTAAACCCTTCTCCCCGCCGTCTCGTCAGAGCGAGATTAGATTTGTATTCTGTGTTCGATGTGTTTAGAGCTCGCTCTCATTTAGGAAGGTATGTGTGTTGGTGTTCAGCTTTGGTGTTCTGTGTTCGTTTGTTAGCTAGAGGGTTTATCCCGATTGTCTCGTCTGTCTGTTCGTTTGTTAGCGAGTGCTAACTAGCCCTATAGCTCTCCAGTGGGATTGCATTTCCCCATTCGACCCCTCCTTAGTTTCTGTATTAGATATAGTTTTGTTTGGTTTTTCCCCTTGCCCTTTTGATCCTGTATATATATACAGTGTTTATTTTGTTCTTTACCTTTTCCCGTAATACCTACCAATATTGATCCTTTTTATGTGCCTGTAGGGTACTGTGGTTTATTTTTCTCCCGGAGCGCGGCTAGTTTAGATACCCGAGGGTGTACATTTTACTTCACGTAGTGTAGTCTCTGGTTAGAAACATTAGTTTAGGAGCGGTGCCACCCCGTGTACGTTTTGACAGCAAGCGTGTTGTATTCAGCTTAGCTCTTTTGTTTGTTTCTTTGATTTGGCACCGTTCGTGTAGCCGTGGTATCCCTTTTTGTTTGTCCCTGTAAATAAATACATATTGCTTTTACATTCTTGGTTTGTGTTTGTCCACATTTCACCACCACACGGCATACTCTGATAAATGTTCGGTCCTTCAGCGGCCTAGATTAGCCATACAGCTGAGGGGACGTAACACGAGGCGTGTCAACCAAGACAGCCCGACAATGTCCAGAGCCTTCAGCATCTCGGGGCGAATCTCATCCACACCCGGCGCCTTGCCGCTGAGGAGCTTCCCAACTACCTCAGTGACCTCTGCCAGGGATATTGTTGAGACTTCCCCCGAGTCTTCGAACTCTGCCTCCTCCACAGAGGACGTGTTGGCGGGGTTAATAAGTTCCTCAAAGTGCTCCTTCCACCGCCCGACGATATCCCCAGTCCGGGTCAGCAGTTCTCCTCCCCTGCTCAACAGAGCCTGGGCCAATCCCTGCTTTCCCTTTCTGAGCCGTCTAACGGTTTGCCAGAACTTCCTTGAGGCCAACCGAAAGTCCTTCTCCATAGCCTCTAGTACACTTATGAACCTCCCTATGCTCGAACATGGTGTTCGTTATGGACAATCCAGTGAAGTTAACAATTTAGTTTAAAATAGCTACAATTGTTGATTGTATTAGTGTATGTCACTCCAAAGATCTATTTGCTAGCCATGTGCATGCTAACAATTTAGTTTTATGATTAGATTATCTTACATTTTTCACTACCGAAACAGTCTCCACTGAAACAAATTATACCGTTTTGGTAGTGACATAATGCAAAAATGAATACAGTTGTCACTACCAAAACGCTGCTGTCACTACCGAAACAGTGTCCGAACACCCTTTTTTTCCCCACAAAGCATCTCTCAAAAACTTTGTTGAGATATCAATTCAAATTCTATTATAATGATTGATTATGTGATGTACCTAATAGGTAACAGTTTCATAATAACGTTTATTAATAAGTTAGATCATCAATAAACTAGAATCTTATTATTAGTAAATGTGTGATAATTGTCTATAAATCATTTCTTAAAGATTAATAACTGTAATTGTTTATTTATCTAGGCATTAGTAAATGATGAATGAATTGTTACCAGATGATCTATATATTCTTATATTGTCAGTATTGAAGGATCACTATGTTATTTATTGTTTATCTAGGTCTTCTTAAATTATTAGAAAAATATGCACAAACTAATACTAAATGATCCAAGAATGCTACAATTCAGTAAATTTGTTCTCTAATAGTTAATAATCATTCTAAAAGCGGAACAGACTTGTACATGGTTACCAATATCCCTTTCACACAGACAGGGGCGTTGGTGTGGTTTAGACATTGGTGGGTACATAATTCTGTAACCACTGTTGGGTGGCGGCGGGGGGACTGAAAGGAAACTAGCTCAAGATTGTCCTATAAGCTCGAATTATATAAAGTAACCAACATAAGGGCTGGCTAAATTGGCTGGTCGTTTTCCGAAAGGCTGCCTGCAGATGCAGTGGCACTAGCTGCTTATATATAAGTGAAGATTTGCGCCAAAAAAAATGTTTTGGCTAGCTCGGGATTCAGACCAGTAGTCTTCTAACTGCTAGTCAGCTGCTCTATCTACTAGACTGTCTACTGAGCTGGCTAACCCCCAAATTGGCCACTTAATATAATATATACAGTATATACGTAGTATGCAGGTTATGAAGGTTTTAGGAAGTGGAGTAATAAGAGAAAGGGAAAATGTAAGTTTGAATAAGAGGGACATGACATGAATACTGAGTAAGAAGATAGATGGAGAAGAGGAAAGTGCAGTAGAGAGAAGAGGAAAGTTTGGTTGTGCTGGGATGACAAGGTACGATACATGATAGTTGAAAGAAAATATACATATATCAAATAAAATAAAAAACACCTCACAATTAAAAATTTGATCAGAAGACAAGTTAATGTGGCCCACTGAAAACATAGTTTTATTTAAAGTTTAATAGAAATCGAAATATAATTAGTCCTATATGGCAGAGCAAAAATATCTAGGAGTAAAATAGTATTGTTTATTATATAATATAGTCATAACGTCAAATGCTCTGGCTAACTATGTTCGAACTATATAGTTAAATGTTGTCATTCCCCGGGCATCAATGTTTGTGTTTGTCAATGTTAACTGCCGGATCTATGTCTTTGTTTGTCCGTCAAAATCTCTGTATGTTAAATGTCTGTTTGTGTGATGGATGCATGGTGAATGAACTCTAAGTATGCTATATATTTTTAATTCAATTAACAATGACCAGAGACTTATATTTTGTTCTTAAGACAGAAAGACTACCGGTAGCGTTTTTATGATATTTTATTTGGTTGGATATTGTTTACTGTCATATGTTTCAGACTGTTAGATTCAGGACAGCCTGTCATAATCTAAAAGGGTTTTCAGTTTACATTTGAGGAGAGGATTCATATTTTGCCTTATTAAAGAGTAATTATATTCAGGATTCAAACAAGGGAGTATGATAAGGAGGTTGAAATAACTTCAGTGTAGGTTATTATACATTGTTAATTGATTGATTTCATAAACTTTTGATAGGACAAAAATAGGATTGTTTAGTGTTGATACATAAATCACCAGGTTTATTAATTTTTATCAGTCGTTACATAACAAGTCATTGCTTCCTTTGACCTTTCCATTGGAATTTAGCTAGGGCATAAAAATTAAGTGTTGTAGTTTTACATATCTTACATATGTTTTGAAAATATATTTGGACCAGGGGTAATTTACTTTTGGAGACATTATGTCCTATGGACCACTGACAAGGTTTTATGATTTTGACATCTCCTGTTTTGTGTTCAATGTTGATATTAATTGTTATTTTTTTTGTCTTTCCTGATTTTAGTAGGCTGAACTGGCTCATGGGACTGATCACCCCTATGAGACTGGTTTGTGTTTGATGTCTGTTTGACTTTGTATTACACACATCTTTCAGTCATTCACATAGCCAGTGATGAGGCATACATTAAACATTTCTAGTTGTATTAGATTTGGCTATTTGTTGCTGCATGGTTTGCATTCGGTTTTCTGCCCACTGTTTGCCAATCCGTGAAGTGCACCGCGGATTGGCAGTAGGGGGGAGGATTAGTAAGGATGATAAACTATTAGAAATTACCATAAAAAATAAAAGTATATTTACAAAATATTACAGTTATTACTTACACATAGAATGTACACACTACATTGATGGTTATTATATGTTGGAGTTTGGAAGGTAATGTATTATTAGTTCTGGGTTTGTGTTTTTTGTTTGAATGCATATCCCTGACAAACAACAGGGACAAGACTGAGAAAAGGATGGGTTACGAACCCACAAAGGACTGTTACAAGGAACATGGGATTGAGAGACTTTCAGCAAAGTATTTGAATATTCAGCAAAATGGACCTTTGAGGCTGAGTGGAGTGGAGTCCATCAGGAGCTGAGGTCGTTTGGCAGACGACATGAGGTGATTCCGGCTCCAGCCAAACAGAGTATGGTCCCTCAGATGAGGGGGGCCAAGGCTGGTTGAGGTTAACATCCACGTGCAGAGAACATCGGGTGTTATAAAATCCAAGTGTGAGATTGACTTTGAGAGAGCCAGTGGGTCCACGCCAGCCACTGAAAACGAGTACCGGCACCGCAGGACCAGAGTGATCAACCAGACAAACTAGACAAACTCCCCTCCGACAGTAGCTTGCCACAGCTCGATCTTATGTCACCACAACGTTTTCAGATTAACGACTGAGGTGTACGCTGAACGCTGCCTCTTAAGGTGACCAACGCAACACGATCAAAGAAAGAAGACAAGCAGAAGATTGAGTACAAGGACATGAAGATGGGTAAAGCCAAGGAATTTATCCGACTGTTGTTTGTTCCTGAATGCTACACTGCTCCATTATACCTAGACTGATTGTTCAAAGGCTCTCTGATAAGAAATTAAGTTGTGTGTTCTTGTGTGTGTCTGTCATACTCTGAACAGAGCTGTGATGCACAGTACTGACACCTTTTAATCAGAGGACGTTTCATGGAGTGAATTGGGACCCTAACGCTAAAATACTATATGACCCCCACGTGGACTTTGTGGATGGACTATGTTCTGAAGTTCTGAAAAAAGTTGCCTGATTTGGAAAGTGAAAATAACCGGTTAAAAGTAAAAATAAAAAATAAAAAAAAGGCATCACATTGAAAATTATTACCCAACTGTTTACATAGCAAAGCAAGGTTGATATAGAACATCTGATAACATTACGCTTATATAGTATATTTAAGGTTTGAACTAAATTGTATCACTCTACTGATTCAATAGAATTCTTGAATTGTTTTATTTTTCATTTCTGTTGTTTGCCTGTGTGTTTGATTATTATATCACCTGTATTGTGAACTCTATGATATTGTTCGGAATGTGCTGCATTGGGAGATGAAACTCGATCGCCGGTTATTAAACCAAGGGGGTCAGGAAAGAATTTTGCTCACAAAGAGTGGTTTTCGCTTTCCTCCAATGACAGGCAGAGATTATATGTAATGCATTTTGAATGTTTATTACTATTCTATTGTGCAGTTTACTGTGATTTTAGTAGGTGTCTTAGTTGATATTATGGCGCTTAACAGCTCCAGAGGGGGAAATGTGGTGTAATTAGTGTTAAATGTAGATACCTTTTTGTAGTCAAGTATTTGTGATCAAAATTAAAGGTTAGTAGGTAAACATACCATAGTGTAATAGTAGTTTTATTGGACAAGAAGGGTAGAGATAACTGGAAGACAGACATAATATGGGGTGAATCCTAGGCGAGCAGAGACATGTATTAATGTATGTGCTAATTAACCCCAGAACATTAAGGGTTACCTAATGGGAGCAAAGCAGAGAAGGAAGCAAGGAAGTTGAAAGTAGAAAAAGCCAACATGGTAGTTAACCCTTATTTGATTATAACAGGCTGTTACAAGATTTCAATGTTTGTTAACCTAAAGAAAGATGAGCATATTGGAACCAACGGATCCCAGGCTTGCACATAACCATTAACAGAATATGGGTCTGTCATTAAAGGGAGACTGCAAAAGATTTGTTAGACAAGAAACAGGACAATTAGGAAACACATGCTCCAAAATGTTTGAAAAATTTATGCTGTTTGTTGCATTATGGTGATTTGTTAGAACATCGGGGGAAGCTTAGAGAAATGCATATAAAGCCTGACCACGTATGTACAATTCAGTTGGTGTCTGCATTCCACTTGTTTTTATTCTATGCCGAATAAATCCTACCCTTCTGACCTTTCTATTTTCGACTCCTAGTGTATTTTCAGTTTGAGTAAATTGTGGTTATTTTATACGTCGGAAAATACACAACACTAGCAAGCTAAAGATTTTAGTAGCACAGAGAAATATTTAGTAGCACACACAGGTGGGTAGTTAAACTCATGTTTTATCAGTCCAAAAATACCTAATTTACTTTTTTTTTCGCCTTCAGCTCTTTATCTCTATCGCCTTTTTTTGTAGGCATTTTAATATATGGGCTACTGTAAGCATGTGCAGAGCCAATATATTCTTTTTTTTGGGAGGGGATGGCGTTATATTAGCATGTCAGCCTAAAACATTGATAAGAAACTAAGAGCTAGGCAACTGCAAGGACATTTCAACATGAAAAAAACTAGCTACATGATTATCAACTTATTCATTTAAGTATTTATTTATGTCAACAATGTGGTGGAATCATGTTGACGCCCCTGCTGGTAACGTTTACAATGCACAGCTACTCTTGCGCTCGATGATGTGCTGTAGGCTAATCTTAGGTTACATAACGTAGGCCTGAACAATTTCAATGATGTTTATCTAAAATATATTCTTAACTTACAGCTTGTAGTCACGGCAAACGTTAGATGGCTAACTTATGATTTTAACGAGTCGGCGACTGGTTAATAGCCTTTTTTTTATTTAGGTGACAGGAACTTTGCGCAGCGCGCAAAAACGCTCTCCAGCCCAACAGCAACCAATTTCTCGTCGGTAGAAGCTGCAGTCTTAGCAGTGCGCCATTACGTTAACTTGTAACAACCTTTTCATTTTTTGGTTAATATCTGAATAGTACTATGTGAGAGACTTAACCCTACTTGCCACACATTTGCGAATTGCGACACAAATCTCTGCCACGGGAGACGTTTAGCAAAAGTAATTTACAAAAACACATCCGATTGAGAGGCCAGCATGACTTGTAACTCATGACTTCTCTGTATTTCCAGATCTTGCAGCAACATGCAAAGACTCAAGCCACAAATATCTATGAACGTATTTACAAATTTGTAATTTACAGATCTATAAATACCACATATACAGTGCATCCGGAAAGTATTCATACCCCTTTTACTTTTTCCACATTTTATTATGTTACAGCCTAATTCCAAAATGGATTAAATTAAAAAAGATTCTCAACATTCTACATACAATACCGCATAATGACCAAGTGAAAAAAGGTTTTTAGAACTTTTTGCAAATGTATTAAAAATAAAAAAATAAAATATCACATGTACATAAGTATTCACACCCTTTGCTGTGACACTCAAAATTGAGCTCAGGTGCATCCCGTTTCCACTGATCATCCTTGAGATGTTTCTACAACTTGATTGGAGTCTGTGGTAAATTCAATTGATTGGACATGATTTGGAAAGGCAAACACCTGTTTATATAAGGTCCCACAGTTAACAGTGCACGTCAGAGCACAAACCAAGTTATGAAGTCCAAGGAATTGTCTTTAGACCTCCGAGACAGGATTGTATTGAGGCACAGATCTGGGGAAGGGTACAAAAAAATGTCTGCAGCATTGAAGGTCCCAACGAGCACAGTGGTCTCCATCATTCGCAAATGGAAGACGTTTGGAACCACCAGGGCTCTTCCTAGAGCTGGCCGCCCGGCCAAACTGATCAATCGGGGGAGAAGGGCCTTGGTCAGGGAGGTGACCAAGAACCCGATGGTCACTCTGACAGAGCTCCAGTGTTCCTCTGTGGAGATGGGAGAACTTTCCAGAAGGACAACCATCTCTGCTGCACTCCACCAATCAGGCCTTTATGGTAGAGTGACCAGATGGAAGCCACTCCTCAGTAAAAGGCACATGACAGCCCGCATGGAGTTTGCCAAAAGGCACCTAAAGGACTCTCAGACCATGACAAACAAAATTCTCTGGTCTGATGAAACTAAGATTGAACTCTTTGGCCTGAATGCCAAGAGTCATGTCTGGAGGAAACCAGGCACTGCTCATCACCTGGCCAATACCATCCCTACAGTGAAGCATGGTGGTGGCAGCATCATGCTGTGGGGGTGTTTTTCAGCGGCAGGAACTGGGAGACTAGTCAGGATCAAGGGAAAGATGAATGCAGCAATGTACAGAGAGATCCTTGATGAAAACCTGCTCCAGAGCGTTCTGGACCTCAGACTGGGGCGAAGGTTGACCTTCTAACAGGACAACGACCCTAAGCACACAGCCAAGATAACAAAGGAGTGGCTTTGGGACAAGTCTGTGAATGTCCCTGAGTGGCCCAGCCAGAGCCCAGACTTGAACCCGATTGAACATCTTTGGAGAGATCTGAAAATGGCTGTGCACCAACGCTCCCCATCCAACCTGATGGAGCTTGAGACGATCTGCAAAGAAGAATGGGAGAAACTGCCCCAAAATAGGTGTGGTAAGCTTGTAGCATCATACTCAAGAAGACTTGAGGCTGTAATTGATGCCAAAGGTGCTTCAACAATGTACTGAGTAAAGGGTGTGAATACTTATGTACATGTGACATTTAAGTTTTTTTTTTTTTATACATTTGCAAAAAATTTGAAAAAACTTTTTTCACTTTGTCATTATGCGGTATTGTGTGTAGAATGTTGAGTAATTTTTTTTATTTAATCCATTTTGGAATTAGGCTATAACATAATAAAATGTGGAAAACGTGAAGGGGTATGAATACTTTCCGGATGCATCTCTTTTGGTGCAAAAATGTCATAATAGTTAGCAATTTGCATTGACTGCCTCTTTTGCTGGCTCTGAAATATGTTAAGCTGATGTTAGATTTGGAAAATTAAAAAACATTTCTCAAACATGCAACAAAAACCTTTAGTTTACTTCATTGCCTTGCCATACAGCTAGAACCCGTAAAATGCTGCTTGCAGCTTTAAATATGTGATGCGTTAGTGATGACGCATCACATCTTATCGGTAAGTCATATTATTATTATTATCATTATTATTATTATTATTATTATTATTATTATTATTAATAATATTATTAGGCCTCTTTTTGGTGCCTTAACTACGCCCGCTGTTTTGACCCAATCATTCCATTCCAGTGCCCACATGTCATGGGTATTGCAGTCCACTGAGCTTACATACAGCTAAGCGATCGGTTCACATGTTATATTTTTAATTGTTATTCTTAATCGGTTTTTGGCCCCATTGAAATGAATGGGGAAGAGGATTTTGACTGGTATAGAGATTTCACGGGCATATACCACCATCTAGCGTTGATGTTATGTAATTGCAAGTTGTTTTGTTGGGCTATACTGACTGTCTTGGCTTGTTAACTGCAGCCAGGGCCGCCTTTACAATATAGGCGAACTAGGCAGCTGCCTAGAGCGGCACTCCCAAAAGGCGGCCAATCCGCCTCCTTGGAATTTTTCTGCCGCCCGCTCAAGCATGAAAAGTGGTTAGTTGATTTGAATTAAAACAAGCACAGTAGCACTAATACACACAAACCGAATGAAATTCTGATATGGCCAATCATGTTGCTGTGTATTTGTATTTTTGGTTTTTTTTTTCTGGTGAGGGTGGTGCATGCCTCTTTCCGGCGTGACCAGCAAAGCGTTGATAGGTCCATTTGTGACGTTTCTCTCTCTCTCTCTCTCGATAAAAATTATTAAAGGGAGGGTTCAAACAACACTATAGCTAAAAAAGGTTTAAACAGTTAAGTTATTCCCGGTCACAACGAGAAATATGTGATTAAAAGGCAGTAACCTTCCCTTTTAAATTCTCACGTTTGGTTTACTTTTTCCTGTCTAGTTATTATCCGCCACAACTGCCAAGTCTGTATGTTGACTAGAACAGAAGTGAGAAGTTAGCGAGTCATCGGTAATAAAAGGCTGGCGGAGTGGTGGTCTTTTCCTGCATGTCTGTTTAGTCAACATTTTGGTCACTAGATGGCAGTATTCTCAAGGGTATGATTCGCCAGTATACACAAGGGTATGAATTCAGGGACGTCGTTAGGCTTGTTTTCTGAATAGCCCCGGATCGTTTTTTTTTTATGTAAGAAAAAAATAAAACATTGCCCATGATCTATTCATCTGTCATTCCAAACTCGCATAAACAATATGATAGTGTTGATCAAAGACGCAAGTACGCTATGTCCTGTGTGTGTAATTCAAGGCCCAGATCTACTTTACATTACTTGGCACACACGCATTTTGTTTGAGCACGAGAAAGAGTGAGAGAGAGAGAGAGAGCGCCCTGGTTACAGCGCTTGTCATTTCGGCATCTAGCTAGCTAACGAATTTAGAAGGACAACAATCAACACGAAATATAATGCAACAAGGCAACAAGGCGAGAGCAAGGCTAGAGGATTTGGAGGAGGAAAAGTTATCTCCTGTTGCTACAGCAGATGAGTCAGGACCTGAGAGTGCCAGTCGAGTGTCATCCACAAGCTCAGGTTGGTGTAGTGGGCTCTAGCTATCTAGCTAGCTAGTCTAGCACAGTGCAGTGGTTCTCCAAAGCTTTTGACACAAGGCATTTGATTTTTCTATCTCGGCAACTGATTTGTCGATTAAACACGTATGTAGCTAGTAGCTACCACAATAACATAGTTCACTTTCAATAGCAAGCAGAAATATCAGGCTAGCAACTTGTCATGCTTTCATTGCCAGCAGAAGGCTGTTTAATGTAGCCTATTCACATAACCACTTATTTTAATAATAATACATGGGATTTATAAGCGCCCTTCTAGTAACTCAAGGACACAGGATAATATTATTGCTATTATTATTATATTATTTACAAAGTAAATTACTGCATTAACCTAGAGGAATATGTCTACTCAGTGAGTCCCTGCCATGTAAAATTATTTGTTGTGAAGAAGACAACAACTATTTCTATTATTTTTTGCTATTTTATCAAGTACCGGAGCACACCAGTAATCCCCCCATAATAATTATGCACTATAATTGCAAACAACGCACTGCAGCTATGGATGTGGGGGTGTTACAAATTGTTGGGTTAAAGTATTGACAATCCCGAACATTTAAACATAAACCTTGGTTTCGTTAGCCATGCCAATACAGTTTTTGATTCACGTTTCTATTACTAATGTAACCAACCACGCTGTTAGATCATCATTATTTGTATTATTATTATTAGACTACAAGTTTAGGGAAGCCTTCTAGGCAACATATGACGCCTACACTGACGCCTATGGCTGTCAGTCTTTTTTGACCGCAGATTATCCAGGTTGGCCGAAAGACATATACATTATACAAAGGCAATGCAACACTAGATACAATTTTGCCATTATGGAACGTCATACCCTGAGCCTTCTCAGCTTGCAGGGTTATCATAGTGTACGTCCACGTAGCTAAGTGATCGGTTCACGTGTTATTTTCTTATTATTTTTAATCTGTGTTTTGCGCCCATGCATTAAAATGAATAGAGCGCGCAGTAGGCCTACAAGTTCCATCTGTATGGTTGTAGCGCTCATCGTTCAGTCTTGTTAGATATAAACTTATCTGGAACAAGTTATATGATAGGTGTTTACAGTAGCCCTATTGAAGTGTTGGAGAAATAATGATGGTGGATCTAGTTATGGATCTAGATCTTGTTTCGGAAATACATTTAGCTGTTAGGATGAATAGATGACATTGCATTACATTGTCATAAAATACATTCTAATAAAATAGATCCATTCCGCTTAAACCATGCCTTCATAATATCGCCCATAAACTATTCCCATAAACTTTCCCATAAACTAGTTTATTTCTACAATATGATTCTGGTAATTAATAGTGTGTTCAAATGCATGTGAAAGAAGAAAATAATGCAATAAAGTTATAATGCCCAAGCTATTACAGGAAGAGTTTTACACAGCACTATTTGGCTGACCCTCGATCCATTTCGTTTAAGCTCTACTGTCATTGTGGATAGTCTGAGTGATTTTAATACATATTAAATTCATTTAATACATGTGCATACATATAGAGCTTAGAGAACAAAAATTAAACTAAAACTAAACGTTGGTAGGCTACTTAGCCATCGTATATGTCCGCCATTAAATTACAATGAAGCAGCACTGCCAATCTAGCAGCGGCGCCATAAGGACTACAAGAATGGGGGGTGCGAGACGGGGTGTTTTCTGAAAATATAAACCTTGGCCCAAAAAGTTACCAGCCTTAGCAATGCAAGATCCCGTGGCCCCCCCAGTTCCGGCGCCTCTGCAGCAGTAAGCGCCCCCTGTTAACAAATATGGTCTGGACTGCAGTACACTTGTGCGCGCTAAGGCGGTCAGTCTAATAACTGCGACGCATCACATCATATTTGCTCAGGGAAATGCATTTTCTAGTTATTATTATTATTGTTATGAGGCCTATTTTTGGCGCCTTATCAACGCCCGCAGTTTTGACCCAATCGATTCCTTTCCAGTGCCCACATGTTTTGGGTATTGCAGTCCATTGCGCTTACATACAGCATAAGAGATCGGGTCACGTGTCATGTTTTTTATTATTATTTTTAATCGTTTTTTGGCCCCCATTGAAATGAATGGGGAGATGGTTTTGACTGGGTGAGAGATTTCACGGTCATATACCGCCATCTAGCGTTGATGTTATGTATTTGCATGTTGTTACGTTTGTACTGACTGTCTGGGTTATTACACCAAATACCAGTTGAAAACTGCATCAGTGACTCCGTCTGGTTATTTGACATCAAAACATGGTGTCAGAAGTGGGAATGCTAAATCATAAATAACAAAACACTGCGCCAACAGTTCAGGTCATCTGCACGAATGAATGCGCCTGTGAGTGTGTGACGGCACCGTATCGTTTTTACATAGCGAGTTAGCTATTTTCGAGTTAGCATTACCACTAGCCATGTATACACGCTTCTGCAATGAAGGACATCATTGGAGACTGGAGCACAAACTGGGTAATTCACGGCTAGAAGTAGGACATCTTTGACAATAGGTGGATGGCTGTTCACGAGCCCCATGATGAGGAAAATAAAAGTACTGCCTTCATTAGGACAATCAGATTGGTCTACAAGCCTTTGCTTGATGACAATTTATTTACTCTAATTTACAGTGAAAGGATTTGAGAATAGCACACTGCTGAAATCTGATAAACAAGCATTTACACTGAAGACAACGCTACTGTTGATTTAATGTCGCAGGGCAATTTGAACAGATATGTAGTGTAGTGGGTTGCGCTGGTATCCATTAATTTAAACGGAATACTACTAACTAAAACAAAGTTACAAGTAATCGTAATATTATGCACATGCTGCCGCTTCTACATTGACGAGAAATTGGTTTTTGTGTCAGTGTTGTTAATAATAATATTTGCATGGTGCGCATATCCAGGCAAAAGGTCCCATCCCATAAACCAAATATGTTAAGCCTGTCAACCAATTTCCCTTAAACGTATAAATAAGTTAACCAACAAACGTTTGCCATGACTACAAGTTGTAAGAGAAGAATATATTTTAGATAGACATCGTGAACTTGTTTACGTTATGTAACCTATACTATAGTTAGGGCGGACAATAGAACGCAGTAATTTTACCCCGAACGCAGAAAAGACAGTTGGTTCCGCAAGTAGAACGCTAGCGCGAACCCATAGGAAATTAATTGAAAAGAATGTTTGTTCAGCCCTGTGAGGGCTACAGTTCAGTAAATCTAAATCACGACACCGACTGCACCCTGTTAATTGTAATATAACTAGGCAATTAACTATTACGTGAAACAAACCATACATTCATTCTTGTAGTGAACATGTGTGCCTTCAGCTGATAAAATTTGTATACTGATAGGTAAACAGGAAGTTGTAAACTATCTTAAGAGTTTTGTTTGCTTCATCTATCCATCCATCCGTCCATCCATTTTCTGCCGCTTATCCGGGGCCGGGTCGCGATGGCAGCAGGCTAAGATGGGTAGTCCAGACGTCCCTGTCCCCAGCAACGCTTTCCAGCTCCTCCTGGAGGATCCCGAGGCATTCCTAGGCCAGATGAGATATATAATCTCTCCAGCGTGTTCTGGGTCTACCCCGGGGTCTCCTACTAGTAGGGCGTGCCCGGAAAACCTCCAACGGGAGGCGCCCAATAGGCATCCTAATCAGATGCCCGAACCACCTCATCTGGCTCCTTTCGACGCAAAGGAGCAGCGGCTCTACTCCGAGCTCCCTCCGGATGACCGAGCTCTTTACCCTATCCCTAAGGCTGAGCCCAGCCACCCTACGGAGGAAACACATTTCAGCCGCTTGTACACGCAACCTCATTCTTATGGTCACTACCCAAAGCTCATGACCATAGGTGAGGGTTGGAACGTAGACCGACTGGTAAATCGCGAGCTTCGCCTTTCGGCTCAGCTCCTTCTTCACCACAACGGTCTGGTACAACGCCCGCATTACTGCTGATGCTGCACCAATTCGGCTGTCAATCTCACGCTCCATTTTTACCTCACTCGTGAACAAGATCCCGAGATACTTGAACTCCCTCGCTTGGGGCAGCAACTCACTCCCAACCCGGAGAGAGCACTCCACCGTTTTCTGGCAGAGAACCATGGCCTCAGACTTGGAGGTGCTGACTCTCATCCCGACCGCTTCACACTCAGCTGCAAACCGTTCTAGGGCATGCTGAAGGTCACAGTCTGAAGAAGCCAACAGAACCATATCACCTGCAAAGAGCAGAGAAGCAATTCTGAGGTCCCCAAACTGGACACACTTCTCCCCCCGGCTACGCCTTGAGATTCTATCCATGAAAATCACAAACAGAACTGGTGACAAGGGGCAGCCCTGGCAGAGTCCAACACCCACTGAAAACATATTTGACTTTGTGCCGAATATACGGACACAACTCTCACTCCGGTTATATAGGGACCGAATGGCTCGTAGCAACGGCCCCGGTACCCATACTCCTGCAGTACCCCCCATAGGACTCCCTGAGGAACACGGTTGTAGGCCTTCTCCAAGTCCACAAAACACATGTAGACTGGGTGGGCAAACTCCCATGCCCCCCCCCTTTTTATTTAATCCATTTTGGAATTAGGCTGTAACATAATCAAATGTGGAAAAAGTGAAGGGGTATGAATACTTTCCGGATGCACTGTAAATATACCATATATTCCCCCCTCTGGAGCTGTAAAGCTCCATAATAGCAACTTAAGAAACCTACTTAAGGAACCCAGATTGAAGCCTAGCAAAACAACTTAGCAACGCAACTTATATTGTGCATGACTCAATGTCAATGCATCCTTTGACATATTACTTTTCACATACATCTACAATATCAGTTAACGCAGAAGTGTCCACAATGTCCACATTGGGGTCATAAAGTATTTCAGCGGTAAGAGTCCCAATTCACTCCATGAAACATGTCCTCTGAATAAAAGGTGTCGTTGCTGTGCATCACAGCTCTGTTCAGAGTTTCACAGGCACTCACACAAGAACACAACTTAATTTCTTATCAGAGAGTCTTTGATCTTCAGTCTAGGTATAATGGAAACAACAGTAAATTCCTTGATTTTACCCATCTTCATGTCCTTGTACTCAAACTGCTACTCGTCTTCTTCCTTTGATCGTGTTGCGGTGGTCACCTTAAGAGGCAGCGTTCGGCGTACACCTCTGTCGTCAATCTGGAAACGTGGTGACATAAAAGGGAGCTGCGGCAAGCTACTGTCGGAAGGGAGCAATCTGTTTCACTCCCAATGTAGTTTGTCTGGTTGATCACTCTGGTCCTGCGGCTCTGATACTCATTTGCAGTGGCTGGCGTGGACTCACGTGGTTCTCTTGAAGCCAACCTCACAGTTGGATGTTATAACAGCCGATGTTCGCTGCACGTTGTTGGATGATAACCTCAACCAACCTTGACTCCCCTCAGCTGAGGGATCATCTTATGGTGGTTGTCTGTCGACTCTGTTTGGCTGGAGCCGGAATCACCTCATGTTGTCTGCCAAACAACCTCAGCTCCTGATGGACTCCACTCCACCTATCATATAACCCAGGATACCAACAACCCAACAAGCACCATACACACAAGACCCTCTCACTAAATAGGAGAGGTCGCTTGTTAGACTTACTGTATGTCCTTGGATGCAAGTCCTCTTTACAACAGTTAATTCTCAAACAGCTATTCAGTAATCACATTAATTTGTAAAGGATACAAGATATAGTGTGTACTCAGCCTCAAAGGTCCATTTTCAGAGACTTTGCTGAAAGTCTCTCAATCCCATGTTCCTTGTAACAGTCTGTGAAGTTCAAGGCGCACAGAGGACACGGACCACAGGGATAGACTTTTGGAGAACCCGTTTATTCAATACAACCCCCACCCAGTCAGGACTTTCCGCTCTCGCATGTCCAGCCTTCTGGTGTGGGTCCCGTCATCCAGCCTTCCGGCGTCTCTGTCAGGCCCCCTACTGAAACAAACAGACATCCATTTATAGCAGCCTCTGACTAATCATCACCCCCCCCCCCCCCCCCCCACACCCTACCCCACCCCCCGCCGGAGCGAGAGAGGAAATCGGCCACCACTATCTGCGACCCCGGCTTGTGGATCACCTCGAAATTGAAGGGCTGCAAAGCCAGGTACCAACGAGTGATCCTGGCGTGGGTCTCCTTCATGCGGTGGAGCCACTGGAGGGGCGCGTGATCGGAGTAGAGGGTGAAGGCGCGGCCCAGCAAATAGTAGCGGAGGGTGCCGACCGCCCATTTGATGGCCAGACACTCCTTCTCCACCGTGCTGTACCGAGCCTCACAATACGACAACTTGCGACTCAGGTACAGCACTGGACAGTCAACATCCCCCAGCCGCTGGGACAGCACCGCCCCCAGCCCTCGGTCCGAGGCATCCGTCTGTAGGGAGAAAGGAATCTCCAAATAAGGCGCATACAGAACTGCGTCTCCACAGAGGGCAGCTTTCAACTTCTGAAACGCCACCTGACACTGCTCCGTCCACTGGACCGGATCTGGAGCACTCTTACGGGTGAGATCAGTCAAGGGGAGGGCCAGCTCCGAAAACCCTGGGAAGAACTGCCGGTAGTAGCCAGCCAACCCTAAGAACCCTCTCACCTCTTTTTTTAACTTGGGCCGTGGGGAAGCCTCAATCGCTGCGGTCTTCTCGATCTGCGGCCTCACCTCCCCACCGCCCAAGTGGTACCCCAGATACCGTATCTCGCTCCCACCAATCACGCACTTCTTAGGGTTGGCCGTGAGCCCCGCCCCCCGCAGCGCCTCAAGGACGGCCGATGCCCTCTGCACGTACTCCGCCCAGGTGTCACTGTAGACGACGATGTCGTCCAGGTAGGCGGCAGCGTACGCAGCATGAGGGCGCAGCACCCGGTCCATCAGGCGCTGGAAGGTGGCTGGGCCCCGAACAACCCAAAAGGAAGCACGGTGAATTGGTATAAACCGTAGGGAGTAGAGAAGGCCATTTTCTCGCGGGCGTCTGGCGACGAGGGAATCTGCCAGTAGCCTATGGTACAATCCAGTGTGGTGTAAAATTTAGCAGTGCCAAGCCAGTCCAGGAGTTCGTCGACCCGCGGCATTGGGTACGCGTCAAACTTAGAGCCCTCATTCACCCTGCGTTAATCAACACAGAACCGAATAGACCCATCACGCTTCACCACCGTGAACAGATGGGGCTGTTCCAGGCACCGCTCAACTCTTCTATCACACCCATGTCTAGCATAGCCTGAAGCTCCCGTTTCACAATTTCTCTTTTGTGAGCGGGCAGTCTGTAGGGACGCATGCGCACCGTCAAACCCGGCGTCGTGTCTATGTGGTGTTCTATGAGCTTGGTACGACCAGGCAGGGGAGAAAACAAATCCGCGAACTGTTTCTGCAACCGGGTGACGTCCGCTTGCTGGCTCGGCGAGAGACCGCTACCAAACGGAACCGGAGTGCTAGCTTTACAATTTGGGACTTCCGGCACAAACTCGTCCCTCTCCAATACTACCGTAGCCAGCGAGACAGGGACCTCCTCGTTCCATTTTTTAAGGAGATTAACGTGGTATATCTGAGTGCTGTCTCCCCTGTCTGAGCGAACTACCTCATAGTCTACGTCCCTCACTTGCCGTGTGACCACAAACGGCCCTTGCCACTTGGTGAGTAATTTGGAGCTAGACGTCGGCAGTAATACAAGGACCTTCTCTCCCGGTGCAAATTGTCTGAGTCTAGTTCCCTGGTCGTAACGGCGCCTCTGCTGTTCCTGGGCTTGCTGCAAATGTTCTTGTGACAACCTATGCAGTGAGTGCAGCTTTGCACGCAAGTCCATAACATACTGAATCTCGTTCTTACTGTCACTAGACCCACACTCCCAGCTTTCTTTAACCAGGTCTAGGACGCCTCGGGGTTGTCGCCCGTACAACAACTCAAAGGGGGAAAACCCCGTGGAAGCCTGGGGTACTTCTCTCACGCCGAACAACAGGGAATCTAGCCATTTATGCCAATTGCGATTATCTTCGTGTATGAATTTACGGATCATGGTTTTCAGGGTTTTGTTGAAGCGCTCGCATAACCCGTCGGTGGCGGGATGGTACACGCTGGTTCGAATGGCCTGAATCCCCAATAACCCGTAAAGCTCCTTTAACGTGCGTGACATAAAGTTGGTGCCCTGGTCAGTAAGAATCGTTTTAGGGATTCCCATTCGGGAGATGACCGTAAACAGTGCTTGTGCAACACTCTTTGCAGAGATGTTCCGCAACGGCACTGCTTCTGGGTAACGGGTTGCGTAATCAATAATTACTAACACAAATCGACAACCCTGTACGCTTCGGTCTAATAGCCCGATGATGTCCATATCCATCCGTTCGAATGGTACTCCTATCAGTGGAAGAGGGCACAAAGGTGCTTTTGGAATGGCCGGGGGCGTTCACTAGCTGACACTCCTGGCAGGACGCACACCACCTACGTACCTCAGCCCGGATCCCCGGCCAGTAGAAGCGGGCCATTATCCAATCAAGGGTTTTAACGAATCCTAAGTGGCCTGCCATTGGGTTGCAATGAGCCGCCTGAAATACCTCTTTCCGACAGCTTACTGGTACTACCAACTGTAGTAAATCTTCCTGCCTCTGAGTGTCACGACTCACTTGGTACAATCTGTCCCTAACCAGTGAAAAATATGGGTAAGACGGCGCTGCCCCTGGCCGTACCAGCGCGCCATCAATTTTCATCACTTGGCTAAGGGCGAAGCGTAGGGTGGCGTCCCGAGACTGCTCGAGTGGGAAATCCTCCATAGGGGGGAATACGGGCGAGGGAACCTCCGACGAGGAACCCTCCCCCTCCCCCCCGGACACGGCCGAATCAGGAGCCCCCGCATCCGCACAGAACACAGCGCACGTCTCACATGTCCCTGCCTGTCGTGAACGCACCCCCACGTACCCCCCCACTAGTCTATCAAACCCGGGCCAATCGGTGCCTATGATCAGGGGGTCCAGCACCACCTGCTCCAGCATGGCACCTGGCTCCAGCTCGTCCGGTTGTAACCACCCCCTGGCCCGGTCCAGCAGCTGCTGAGCGTAGGCGAAGGGCCGCCCCGCGGCGTTGTAGGTCAGGGCTCGGAAGCGGCGGCGGTGGGCTTCGGGGTTCAGGCCAAGCCGGTCCTGGATGGCCCTGGCCACTGCCGCGTAGTCTCCGACTGCGGTTGCCGGCAGGCCATGGGCGGCCAGCTGAACCTCCCTGGTTAGCAAGGGGAGTAGATGGCTGGCCCACACCGACTCTGGCCACCCACGTGTCCGGGCTGTTGCCTCGAAGGTGGAGAGGAAGGCCTCCGGGTCGTCGGCCCCACCCATCCGGTGAAGCTGGACAGGTGGGGTCCCGCCTGTCCCCTGGTCAGCCCTGCCCCCAAGGGCTTGCACCAGCCGGTCCTCCGACTGGGCCTGCTGCATTTGCTGGAAGGAGGCCAGCTGCCGCTCCTGCAACACCATCATGCCCGCCAGCAGCTGGCTCATGGTGTCATGCTATATGCTCACTTTGTTTTTTTTTCTTTATTTTTTGGGGGGGGGTTTTCTATCCCTTTCCTACTCCGTGTCCCTTTCTCTCTGTGGCCCCACATTGGGCGCCAGTTGTGAAGTTAAAGGCGCACAGAGGACACGGACCACAGGGATAGACTTTGGGAGAACCCATTTATTCAATACAAGGTCCCAGTCAGGACTTTCCGCTCTCGCTTGTCCAGCCTTCTGGTGTGGGTCCCGTCGTCCAGCCTTCCGGTGTCTCTGTCAGGCCCCCTACTGAAACAAACAGACATCCATTATAGCAGCCTCTGACTAATCACCCAATTGAACACACCTGTTCGCACTCGGGTGCCTCGTCAGAGGTTGCTAAATCACCACCACAGCTCTCCAGCGCCCTATACCGGACAGATGTCCACACAACCCTCACAGTCCATTGTGGGAACATAACCCATCCTGTTCTCAGTCATGTCCCTGTCATTTGTCAGGGATATGCATAAAAAAAAAATACAAACCTAGAACTGATAATACATTGCATTCCAAACTCCAACATGTAACAACCATCAATGTAGTGTGTACATTCTATGTGTAAGTATAAATGTATAACATTTTGTCAATTTATAATTACCCCCTGTAACAACACATTATGTAATAACACCGCATTATGTAATAACTCAACAAAATGTAACACATTTTCGCTTCATTATGTAATAACACCCACATTTTTTAATAATCTGCCGCATTTTGTAATACACAGCTTGAACGCAATATGTAATAACTTTCCCCGCATTTTGTAATAAATTATTACATATTGCAGTGGTTATTACAAAATGCGAAAGTTGTACTGTTTTTTTGAGGAAAATGTAATAATATGGTGCATAATGTAATAACCAACCCTACGGGATGTCTGACAGCCACATACACATTTCTAAACTTAATTTACCTGTATTTATCTACACCACTATTAATTTATTCATTGTTCTTATGAATCTTTGTAAAGCACCTTCAATTGCCACTGTGAATGAAAAATGTGCAACACAACATAACATTGACTTGGAAGAGGGAGAATATGTTGTAGTGTCTATCACTGGCTACTAGTTGAAAGGTATGATACTGAGTGTGAATAAAATGTTATTTCTCTGCAAAGCAGGATTTAGATTTAAAAATTATTTCATTTAGAGTTCACTGTAGAGTAGCTTCTTAACTAATAGTAAAAGTTTAAAGATCAAAGCTAAACCTTTGTGCTAATAACCATGTGCTGGTTAGCAGTGACAACACTAGCTAAATTTCATTTTCCTTCACGCTGTTTAACATCATATGAATGTATTCATAGGAATAGTTCACAGATTTGAAAAATGTCCATGTTTATTAACTAATTTATGTGCAAACTAAGTTGATGACATGTTTTTTTTGTAAGTTTGAGCATTTTAGAGAAAATTAGCAATAGCTAACAGGCCTGTTAGAAGGTATTACATACATTTAATTAGACAATGTGATAATTTATTATTATTATTATTATTATTATTATTATTATTATTAATAATAATAATAATAATAATAATAATAATAATACAATCAACATTGTTGATTCTGTCTCTTATACCCCTCCACTTTGTTTACATTGGCTGGTTAAATTACCATTTATTCACAAAACAGAAAGAGTTTAGTGAATAGAACACATTTCCACAATGGTAATATCTAAGTTACAACATATTGAAACGTATTAAGCATAAGAATCATCATGCCGTATATATTTAATGGCATTTTTGATATTTATTCAATTACATTTACAACTTTTTTTTTGACAGATCTGCAATTAACTATTATTGTGACCTGTACCCTTTGGGTTTTATGTATGGGATATGGACAACAGAAATCAATGTGTGAGGAAGTCTACAATGTCATAGCTAAGAAACTAAAGGGAGAGTTCAATGCTCCTGTAGCCGAACGTACCCGAACGCAACAAAATGCTCTAGTGAGGCTGTGGAGGAATAGAGATCTATATTCTCTAAGCCAGGATGGACAGACATTATTGTGTGCTGGGAAACCAGTTGCTTTGAAGTCTACAGTTAATGGCATGGTAAAAAAAAATTCTGGATGATACCAAGGGATCAGGTGCAAGGAAGCTGAATAAGCGACTAAATGAGCAATACTCTGGAATAAGTGAAAGAAAGGTTCAAAGAATCCTGGACAGCTCCAAACAATACCAACTCCACAAGGCTAGATTTGGAAATAAACCCATTCCGAGGCCCATTACGGCCAAAGAAGTACAGGACCAGCATCCGATTGTCCTCCTGGATATTGGAAGATTAGCCATGGCCGTTTTACATATAGATACAAACTCACT
>JAPMUY010009592.1:0-5000 GCA_026901105.3 Galaxias olidus
TCTACGAGGATCAGTACCTGTCCGAACCTCAAGCGCGCCGCGCCCCTCCTACGGGCAGAGGGGCACAGAGGAGCCACAGAGGGGGAGGGCGCGGAACGCGCAGCGGGCCGGGGCCGCCGGGAGTTCACCGGCGGACTCAGGCTTGCGGCGGGTGTTCACAGGATTTATTAGAGCATAAATTGATTTCTTAAATATGTGCGTGAATTTGAATCGAAGCAAGGGCTTCCAAAGCAAATGGCGGGCGCGCACACTTGCCGCCCTCCGTCCGGGCGAAATAGGGTCCTTGATTCAACCAGACCCCCCCCCCCCCCCCCATCTGCGGCGCTCGTCAGCCAGCCGCCCGAGCTCAATGCTTGTTCTGTGTCTGTGGGCCGCTGTGGAAGAGCCCCCCCCCCCCCCCCCCCCCCCAGACCAGCGTGGGGGCAGGACCCCAAGACCACATCACTCGCTGCCCAGGGAGAGGGCCCAAATGAGCCGGCCGGGCCTGAGCAGAAGGCTGGGGTCTGTGGTTGTCTCAGCAAACAGGCCTGGCTGAGCACGTACGGTCACCGAGGTGGTTGGGGATGGGGTGGGGGGGATGGGGGGGTAGAAAGAGGCTTGAGCCCCAGCCCTCCGTGTTTGGTGAAGTGATTGAGATAATTGGAGCGGGCATTCATAGGAGCTCCTCTCCAGGTGCTTTTTCCCCGTGCGTGAGGACACCCCGGTCGGTTTCAGGCCGCGTGGCGGGGGGGGCGTGGCGGGGAGGCGTGGCGCGGCTCGTGGTTTTCCCTGAGTGGGGGGAGGGGATGAATGGGGAACAGATAGCGGGCCCAGACTCCGTGCCAGCGTCAGTGTCTCTGTCTTGGCCACGGAGGGGTGGAATTTCACGGAGGGTTTTCCACACGCTCTGTGTCGGCCATTCATAGGAGCCCCGGCTAAAGGCTTCCCCAATGCTGCAAGACGTTTTGGGCCCATGCCCACATTTTGATCGAAGGCCTAAGCCCTGCTATAATCCCAGAACAGACAGGGTTCTGTGTTTTTACGTTGTGTGTGTCCATGTGCGCGTGTGTGGGTGTGCGCGTGTGAGTGACTGTCTCCGCCAATGTGTCTATCTGTCTAATCTCTTCCATTTAAAGATGAGTGCAGGAGTTTTCAGCCGTAACACGGAGAAACATGGAGTGGAGATGCTTTGGCGACTGCTTTTACAACCCCAACAGACAAACCTCTCTCTGAGACGTGGCTGCCCTTTTAAGGTCGTTGTGGTTTTGCAGGATGTTACCTTTCATGGTCGTACACACACCTGAACCTGAATGTGAGGCCTGTGGGGGGGGGGGGGGGTTCTGTTTCCGGAGCCGGCCCTCCAGACTAACCTTTAGAACCATCACCCCCTGCAAAGTGTTACCGTGTTTTCATTTAACCAAGAAAGAGAGCTCCTATGGCTTTGATGTGGGGAAGTCTTTTCACGCGAAAGCCACAAACAAGAAAGAAAGGAAGGGGGCGTCTAGCATAGCATCAACATGCCTTAAGCAAACTAGCTTGGGTCATTAGGCTTACCCTACACAGCGGCACATTCATCTGAAAGTGCTCCAATATGGAGGGCATACTAAGGCGCCTAAACCATGTGTGATACATACATTTTACTTTCTATTTCATTGTTTACGGGAAAATATTTCTGTGAGAAAACCCCGCTGTGTCAACTCAAAACCATTAAAACCATCTGAACGATACAGAATTCCATGAGCGCCACCGTGATCCTTATCTAAAATCCCTAACAACAAAGACCGGACAGCGACGAGGCTGTGGAAGACGGCCCTGAGACCAGACAGCTAGGGTTAGGGCTGGGGTTAGGGTCAGGGCTCTCACCGTCCACGGGGGTGATGTAGTCGGGCAGGTGGGCCGAGGCGGCAGCGGCGGCGGCGGTCTGCATGAGCAGGTCTCCGTAGGGGCTCCGCTGGCTGGCCATCAGGTGGTAGTACTCTGTGGGGTTGGCCCCCGGAGGGGGAGGGGGCAGGCTGAACAAGGCCCGCTCCTTCAGGTGCTCGTGGGTCACTGCCGAGGGGGGTGGAGAGAGAGAGAGAGAGAGAGAGAGAGAGAGAGAGAGAGAGAGAGAGAGAGAGAGAGAGAGAGAGAGAGAGAGAGAGAGAGAGAGAGAGAGAGAGAGAGTAGGTGGTTACTAAACAGTACTTTAACAAAACTAAGTTGGCTTGATTTTGAATTGCTTTATTGAGGAATAGCACCAGCTAGACCTTTATAACAGAGCCAGGGACCTGCAGAAACACCTGGGCTGAGGCTAAAATAGACAGACAGACAGACAGACGTCATGGCGGGACCGCCTAGGTGAGAGGAACAGGAAGGATGAGCGTGTCGCTCGCCTCACATGTTTAAAGATCTGTGAGGCTGCAGAGGCCTGGGGGCATCAAGAGGCTGTGGATAAAACGATGTCTGAGGTCTTTGAGGTTTACCACAGTCTGTCTGTGTGTGTGTGTGTGTGTGTGTGTGTGTGTGTGTGTGTGCGTGTGCGTGTGCGTGTGTGTGGGTGTGGGTGAGAGGAAATATCCTAGGGGAGCGGAGGAAGGAGAGAATGAAGGAGGGAATACACATTCCTGTCCATCCCTTTTCTTGTATAGAAATAATTTTGACAAATCATACCCCTCCCCCATACACACACACACACACCTCCCCACAACCACACGCACACAAACAGACCCACAACCACACGCCAGAAAACCATAAACACGTCCCATCGAGGAAGGCAGCCCTCAAGCGCAGGAACAACAGCAATATTGATCTAGAACGTGTTAACACCCGCACCCTGTAAAGCCACGTTTGAAAGTGTCAGAGTTACAGAGGGGTTTGTTTTTTCGGAGCTGCAGCCCCCCTTTCCTCCCTCTCTCCAGCTCTCTGTTACCCCAGCAGATATATCAGGGGAGGCCTGGAGGTCTGGTGGGGGGGGGAAACCGTTCGATGGAGGCCCGCTTCCTCTTCCATGCCAAAACCACTGTGCCCCGCTATGAGCATGTGCGTGTGTGCGTGTGTGTGTGTGTGTGTATGTGTGTGTGTGTGTGTGTGTGTGTGTGCGCGTGCGTGTGTGTGTGTGTGTGTGTATGTATGTGAGAGCGTGCTGGTCTAGCGGGAGTAGACATGCTAGGCTACTTTAGCTGCTCCATGGCTGTCGGCTCCCATTCCAAGCCACCAGAGAGGGGCTTTGTACCCGTGAACGCAGATGGGGGTGGGGGTGGGGTGTAAGTAAGTGGGGGGCTGTACTGGTCCCAGTCAAACATCTTCAGCAGACGGCGAGATGGAGGCGGGGCTGGGGTTGTGGTCAGGGGGTGGCATCCATGGACACGCCCATTGAATTTGCCATGTGCACTGTGGACCAGTCGCCCTCATCACCTGCTTGTACTCACATCAAGGTCCTCAGGCCAACACATGTGAAGACGTGCGGAGATGCTGAATATCCTCTCAACCTGGTCAAGCACTCTGGCCTGTTCAGAGAGGGTTCACTGGCTAACAAGTGCTGTGTTCTTTATCAGTGACTGTGTTCTGTCTTCGCTAATCGCCACCCCCCACCACCCAGCCAAACTCTGGCTCCCTCCAACGAGGAAGGGGCCAACATGTGGACGTCTGAGCGCACGGTTACCAGGCGTGCACACTGTACATGTTGGCACGCACAGACGGTCGAATGAAAAGAGCTGCGTGCCAGAGTGTATTAGGCGTGATACTAATTATCACAGCGGGTTAGGTAACGAAGTACGTCGACATTCCTCCAGATGTGTGTGTGCGTGTTTACGTGTGTGTTTGTGGACGCGTGATCCGGCCTGCTAGACACAGCCCCTGGTGTGTGTTTATAGAAAGCAGGATATATAAATCCTTGACGTAAACGGGTTCTTACTGTAACTCCCTAAATCCATTAGCGACCGCTGACATGGCGGTGGAATAATCACAGCCGTTATGAATGCTTTCCACATTTCGCTCGGCCCGAGCCTTTGTACGCCTTCCGTACGGAGCCGGACGGAGGAGGGCTCCACGCTCCAGCGCCGTAAAACGCCACGGATTTATGGTCCGGCTTCATCTAGACGAGCTTTTAGAGGCGAGTGAAGCTCTTTTTAACGACGTCTACTGAAGTAAAAGTGCGGCGACGCTCGTGTACGTGAACGGGCGAAAAGGAATTGTTGGCGGACAGACGAGAAAGAAAGGAAGGAGTCAGAAAGAGAGATACTGTGTGTGTGTGTGTGTGTGCGTGTGTGCGTGTGTGCGTGCGTGCGTGCGCGCGCGTGTGCGCGCGTGCGTGTGTGCGGCCTACCTTCGGCGGGGCTGAGTCCTCGGGCGGCGGAGATCATGGACAGGGTGGGGCTGCTGTGCACCGACCTCAGGTAGTGCTCCATGTGGGGGTGGATGTACGGGTGGGGCCCGCTGAAGGGGGACTCCCCGGCCCCGGCCCCGTGGGGCGACAGGCGGATCAGGGAGATGTCCGAGATGACAGGGCTGCCGGTCAGCCCTGGATGTCTGGGGGGGGAGACGAGACGGAGGGATCGAGAGAGAAAAAGAGAGAGAGAGAGAACAGGAGGAAGGAGAGAGAATTCGAGGTGGTTAATACAATGAGCATGAACACTAATCTGTTTCAGTCTCATTTGACGTGCGCGTTCAGTTTCAAGTAAAAACAGCACAACATACATGGTGTCACATGTTGACTAAAGATCACTGTGTGTGTCAGTTCTGTTGGTGGTACAAAAAAAAAACAGCCCTCCGGCCTCGCTAGTCTTCATTTCTTTCTAATAATCCCTTCTCATCGCGGGCCCTCGATGGCGCAGCGCCTGGAGTGCTGAACAAGTCGAGACCGAGGGCCTCAGACGGCGGTCTGTGTGGCTTCCTACAGCGTTTGGGTGGGCTAGAACAAAACGCCTCTGCCCTGTGAGAACCTGACAGGGAAACCCATTCCGGATGCTCCGACCCCATCCAACAAAACGTCTCTTCGGACGCGTCCAATCTCCGACGTGTGAAGTTCCCCGGTTACCGTGCCG
>JAPMUY010009592.1:610000-777500 GCA_026901105.3 Galaxias olidus
TCAATGCAGATAGACTGGCGACCTGTCCAGGGTGTACCCCGCCTCTCGCCCTGTGTCCGCTGGGATAGGCTCCAGCCCCCCCGTGACCCTGTACAGGATAAGCGGTAAAGCTAATGAATGGCTGGAAGATCAATGCATTTAAATGCTGCCAAAGGCATGTTCTATGTCTTTTTTATTAGCCTTTTTTTTCAAATATCCAAACTATGGGTTCTGCTAGATATGAATATTGCACGTGTACATCTGTTTGATCCTAACATGGATTAGAAAGAAAAGAAGATTTAATATTTCATTAAACAAAACATATCAAACGGAATGGATCTCAGAGTGTTAACTTAAATGTGAACACATGAAATCACTGCCACTAAAAGCTTTTTATGTTGTCTTTGAAAAACTCCCCTGTACTACATAGCAGGGCATATTTGCTTTTGAACTATTGATTTAACTTTTAAATCCACATTTGAAATCATCGAGGTGAGAGAAGGACTTTGAGGCCTGGGATTTCAAACATAAGTCCAAGTATGTGGTTTGCCCAGCACCTTTGGATATGAATGAGGGGCAATCTCAAAGAAGCTTGCTTAGTCCATGCTGCTTCCTAGCTATGTGCACGGAGGTAGGAAAGCCCGCCATCCCACATCTTTTCTACATAAAAACACTTTGTGTACTGCACATTGAGAGAGGGAAGAGGAGTAAAGGAATAACAAAAACATTTCAAGAGAGAGAGAGAGAGAGCGATAAGGAGAGAAAATGCAAATATGCCCCTCTTGGTCTCTCTGAGTGGTATCACGCTGATCAAGTGATGCAGACACAAGGAGGTTTGAAGGGCACGCTAAGGGCAGGCTTCCACATAATATTCCACTTCAGACCACCTACAGTGTTGGTGCTGTCCCTCAGCCAGACCTTGGCTACAGCATCTACCCCGTGGTGCCAGAAAGGGTACGGGCGGAACACAAGTCAATCCCATGACCCATAAAGACATAACGGCTATTGCTTGCTCGTGGCTAAAACTCCGCATAAATCAAATGTTTGTCAATTACGTCCAATTGACCACAAACTAATTACCGAGCACACAATGGCTGATGCCGCCACACTGTTGGGGGTAACGATGATAACTCTCAGTAAAATGGCTTATTATCTGGCTGATAGTCTGACATTGCCAATGCACTGAGAGAGATTTTTGACACAAACGACCGTGGTAGTTCATTATTGGCTAGAAGATCAACTCTAAATGACGAACGTGAGTTAGGGAGAACGCCACGTGTTGCCAAACGTAGATTCAGTGGGATAACTTCACGACACGAGGGAGTACCCAGAAATATTTCCCCTCTCAGATTAAGGATGGTAAACCTTTTCATGCTAGGCTGCACCCTCTGCCACTGCCAGATAATAAGCCTGTCAGCTTGATTTAAAGAGCCTTCGACAGTATTATGAAAGACGCCGTTAGATTTACAATAATTCATACATTTGAAGCAATAAAAGGATAAATCAATAAAGGTGTGAGTATTAAGTGCTTTTGGCCCCTTTTGTCTTGCTATCTAAGCTCAAAGGAGGGAGCCCTACTTGATTTCTTTAAGAATACTGTGTCTGGACACAGAATCCAGAAGGTGCTGGTGCACTGTGAGAGGATACTAAAGCATGCAGCAACTGGAATTAGAGAAGTGTCAAGCACATACAGGACTGCAATAGAGAATACGGTGCTGGATGTGTTCATTTTGATCATCTTAGATTAAACCACAAGATTGTTTTATTTGATCACATTTGTTCAATGTACACATTCGTAGTATGAGAATAGTATAAGAAGAGTAAAAGGCAGTAGTATATAATATTTTGAGTGGAGGATTTAAATCAACTGCTTTTAGAGTCATTTGCCATTTCCCTGTAGTGACATTATAGAAACAAACAGGACTCTACAGAGAGCCATTGCTGACATCGAACAGCCTCTTTATCATCCCCTATCAATACACTGACTAAAGAAATGTGAGGGCTCAGACACAATTGTTATTCAATGTTCAACCCTACCACACCTAGTACGTTTCCAGTACTGTCAAACTTAAGAAGTGCTTCCCATTTTATTTCCTTGCCTGGGAATGGGATGCTAATTCATTTGAGACTCCTCCTCGCTGCCTAACATGGTAAATGAACACACCGAAGTCCTGCAACATTAACAAGCTTTGTCCAGGTCCGATGCCGACATACAAGTCAAAGCAGGTACATTTGTATGTACTACAAGATATGAGGTATATTTTATTACATTATCATCTGTCCTAAAGACACATTCACCAACAGGTGTAAAAATGCAAGGGACACTGTTTAGGCCAGAGTAGTTGTTCTAGTAAAGTCCATGCTATGTGTTAACTGTCCCAAGATGTTCTGAAGGGGATTATGAAGGAGAGCGGGACAAATCCAATGATGCCATGAAGTGTAGCATTTGAGGAGTGCACTACACACAAGGGCAAAACAATCTGACTGAACTGACTCTTTGGAGTTCTACACTGAAAGGGGAGCCTCTGCAACCACAAAAAGCACAGCAACGCACAAACTTTGCATGTGTGAGGTCAACATCCCTACTCTTTTGTCCCCCAGCTCTACCCTCAAATGATGCGAGAACCTGAGATCTGAGCTGGACCGTTGGAGAGAGAGATATTAAGACTTTTCATTTGACGGAGATTAAGTGCTTAAAGAGAATGAACAGCAACAAGGACGCACTGAGCTTCTAAGAAATAACATCAACATGGCATAAATACATGTTGACGTTTGATCATTTGCTCTAATGGAAGACGGAGGAGGTTCGGGAGAAAGTGAAATAGATTTATTTATTGCCTGCCTCCATTAAGAGGAAGCACATTTCGCTGCTGTGCATGTCTAACTTAATCCAAGCAATTTTTGGCTGTTATCACTGGTTGCTCCCACTCGCACGCTAATTAAAGTTTCCCAGTATACTCTGGTGAAAAACACAGTTTTAACAGCGGAAAGATCTAAAGCAAATATAAGGCGTAAGTTGACTTTAGCATATTTGGGGGGCCATTGTTGTTGGGCAGAGCTAGCTACTTTTTAAATTGCAACAGCTTAACACAGAACAAAGAAATACATCCATTTTTAAGGGGCAGTTGTTTCTCAACAAATCTTAAACATAACCTATTCTGACAGATGTAGGACGACAGTAGACATTATCTAAGGCTGCTTGTATAGAGACCACAAAGGTCACCTCAAAGGTCAACACCATATTCTGTTATAACGCCCACTACTGTAAAAACTAAATACACCATTAACAAATGTGTATGAATTTTAATAAACCTTTTTATATGTTATATGATCTCATCCTACTGGCTTGAAAACTAACATTTCAGGGGTCTCTTGTCCAAACTAAGACAATGTTATGTCTAATGCAATCTAATACTGTATGTTATTCTACTTATGTCTAACAATGTATAATATTTCGTTTTAATACATTATTTTAAACTATACAGGGCTTTCTGACCATTGTTTGCAATAACTATTGTTGTTGTAAAAAAACAACAACAATAAACATTTATGTCTCACCGCTTTCATTTTTTCAAAGCTACACCGAAATGAGGCAATGCCTTGGCAGAGCTAGTTCAGACGGGCATCTCAGACAGCAGCAATTCTCCACGTCACACCAGTCAACCACTCGCGTACGCTCATTAGTTTAACGCGGCCTTGTTAAAGCACAGTTTGACTCACCACATTGGCTCCGACTCCTCCACTGCTGCCTACACTACCACACTCCTGCTCTGGTTGCTGTGCACCCACCTCCACTCCAGCCTCCACCTCCATCAGGTCTGTTGCTCCAGTATCTCTCACGGGGGAATCTGCAGATATCTGGCTCCCTACACATGGTTGTTCACTGAGTGTTTGAACATGACCTTGGGCAGGGAAGTACTTCAGATAAGCAGACCCTTCATGCCAACTTTCAATGAGCTACCATGTTATACAGTTTAACATATGCTAAGAGGTCCTGACTGAAATATACTTGCAAATCATGGACACTGCCCAAAATATTGTTAGTTTGTGTAGCCTATCAATTGTGTATCAAGTATATATCACAGTTTTGAGGATGCATTTACCTTGAAAACTACCTTCAAACATACCGTATCACTTGGGCAGGTACTGAGAAGCTTGACAATTCTGTCAAAACACAGATGAAACCTTCTTGTTCATGTCCAAAACATTTATTTTTATTCGCTACCTTTACAATTATTGGATAAGAAAATCTCTAAGCAGCAATTTAACAACATTGCCACACCATATGTATGACCGGCTGGCTGTCAATTTAGCCTAGCCTATGTCGGTGTGGCAGTGTAGGTAAAGACAAGCATCTTCCTTATAAAGGAGCTCCCTCAAAGGGTAGAGAAGCAGACAATCATTTGCAGCACCTTAAGCAGGGCATATACATCACACAAACCCAACATGTGTATTTTGAGCTTTTAGGTTTGCGGTACCTGTTGGTTTAGTGACCTTTAATCGTCATTAATTTCAGTACATAGCAGTATGCAGTAAACCCTCTGCATTGTCTCATCTTAATAATAAATGGTTATCAGAAACAGTTTTTGCTTACATAACCTCTCCCTGACCCACATTTCAAAGTGGGATCATGTCTATTTCAACCGACTAAGTGATGAAGCGCTTTGCTACTGTTCATTTATTGCTAATCACCAGAGAGAAGGAACCATCTTGCACAGTCAGTGTCTTTTGTTTATTTCATGCATCAGTTGTGTTTTTAATTTGAAGGAATCCTATGTTAACGCGCTTATCAAACAAATAGACAGTCGCACCACATGCTGATGAGGATCCACAGTGCGCAACGACAATGGAGACCAAACAAGGAACATCATCTCCTCTCGTAGTCCTTTTTAACACGGCGTCTCAGCCAGTGTCAGTGACTGGGCTCGTTCCCTCTCAGACTAGTCGATTGTTCTGTTGCAACATGGGCCACGCCAGTCAAACAAACCGAGGTAATTCTCTCCCCCAGCCTGTTTCTCGGAGCCTCCTCGTTATTGCTGCCGCATAATTTGGCCTGCCGGATACGGTTCATGACTGGCACAGGTTTTTTTTTGTTACACATTAATAAATTAGCCTACCAATAACCTAGTGCAATAAAGGCCGATTCTCACATGAACCCTGAGCAGAAGGCACTGCGCTGAGAAAGCAAGCATAGCCAATTTGGTGAGGGAATATTAGACGTAAAAAGAAGGATTATGAACCTTTACTGCAGGATTAGAAGCTGTCTTCATTTCCCCCGTCAATCAAGACTACGAACAGGATTATTAAACCAATATCATTCGCACAAGCCAGATATGCTTAGACATTGATATGAGTGTAGTCTCCCCCTATCATCATGTTAATCGAGTCACACCGGCCTATCATGTGTTCCTGCATGGCCAATGAGATGTCTTCATATCGTGGGGTTGAGTTTCACTCCGGCGCTGCGTTAATTCTTATCTTCCCATTGGTTCCTGTGGGTCCTGAGGAAATTGAACAGGATATGAAATCTGTTGAATGGAGGGAGGACAGAAAGAAGAAAATCGTGTGCTATGACTAATCATCTTGGCCAATCTTAAGTAGAAAGCCATTAGCTGTATGGTTAATATTGCTATAGAAAATAAACAAGGCATGTGCACTGCTGGCTGATTCCTTCCATCTTATAATCTCTGCTATCTGTATGAATGGGTCAATGATTGACTCTGATTGAGACTGTTCCGGTCTTTGGGGGGAAATGAAAAGATGCAAATCAAAGCGCTGCCGTTTTCGTCAGCAGGACTGCCCAGCTGGGGCTGGATAGAGCACAATAGCGTATTCAAACTGGAGCTAGAATGTAATTGCATCTAATGTCTTCAATAGAGGTACAGGACTCTGTGGTTTCCGCAGTGGTGTGTAGAAGGGGTGGGCTTGTTGAAGAATGCGGGTTATAGAAATGGGCATGTCAAACTACTTCTATTAACTGGTTGCTATTCACAAGTGTAAAGAATAGTTATTCTCTGCCTTCAAAATAATAAGTAATAAAATAAGCTATTTTAAAAAGGAAAATATATTTATTTGAAATGATGGGGGTGTGTACGGTTTGCTCAAGGAGTTATGCGACTTACTTTAAATAGCCTATACATTATGACACTGCCAATCAAACAAATTCTCTTACAGAAAATAAAAAAGGAAATAAATAAATTCAGCCTTTTTTTTTACCTGTACACCATTGAGTTCAAATATGTGCAATGTAACCTTAAATATATATATATTCACATATCTCAACTTTTGCATGGAAAAGTGTGCTTTTTTTCTTGCTACAAATCTACATACACTTCAACCCAAAAGTATGGGATCATGACAAGTCACACTTTGTCATCACGAGTTGCAAAATGAATACAAAATAGAGTTTAAACATTAGAAAATAGATATTTGACTTGGCTTGATGGGCATTTCTTACGTACCATGTGGTCAAGCTGCTCCCACAACAGCTTAATAGGGTTGAGATCTAGTGACTGTGCTGGTCACTCCATAACACACAGTACCAGCTGACTTCTTCTTCCCTAAATAGTTATTGCATAGTTTGAAGCTGTGCTTTGGGTGCTTTGTCATGTCGTAGGAGGAAATTGGCACCAATCAAGCACCGTCCACAGCTTTGCAAAATGGAGTGATATGATAGCCTTCTTTATTCAAGATCCTTTTTACCCTGAACAAATCTCCCAGTTCACCAGCACCAAGGCACCACCATCACATTTTCTCCACCATGCTCGACAGAAGGCGTCAAGAACACCTCCAGCATCTTTTCACTTTTTTCTCACAAAGTTTATTCTGTGTGATCCAAACACCTCAAACTTAGATTTGTCTGTCCACAACACTTTTTTCCAATTTTCCTCCGGACTATGTCTGTGTCCTTTTACTCATCTTAATGTTTTCCTTTCATTGGCAAGTCTCAGATATGGCTTTTTCTTTGCTACTCTGCCTGGACGGCCAGCATCCAGGAGTCGCCTCTTCAAAGGAGCTCTCTCAGCTTAAGTTCAGGCAGATAACTCAAAGTTGTAAGCTGTCATGTAGTGCTGTGCAACACACACCAATCATTTGACACAACTGTTCACAATTAAGTATGATGTCAATGAGGGAGGGGGGAGGTATTTACATGATCTGATGTCAAAGTTATGTTCTCTGCTTGTTGAATGAGGTGATAGGAAATGCTCCCACCTCCACCCCAACTGCCGCCTCGGGTCTGCTAATATGTTCTGCTAAATGTGTCAAATGTCCCCAAAGGGGGATTGATGTATGTGTGCTCCCTGCCTTGGAATGGTGTCCCGGATATGTACAGCAGGGAGTTTAAATATGTAGCAAACCCAACCATGCCAAAACTGATGTGTATTAACATTCAATGAATGCTTTAAGACGGATGAGTTTGTCTGAACTGTTGACGTTGAGACCGGTGCTTTACGGTACCATTTAATGAAGCTTCCAGTTGAGGACTTGTGAGGCTGTGTTTCTCAAACTAGACATCTACTTGTCCTCTTGCTCAGTTGTGCACAGGGGCCTCCCACTTCTCTGCCTATTCTAGTAAGAGCCAGTTTGCATTGCTCAGTGAAGGGAGTAGTACAAACCGTTGTGTGAGATCCCCAGTTTCTTGGCAATTTCTCGCATTGAATTGCCTTCACTTCTCAGAACAAGAATAGACTAACAAGTTTCAGAAGAAAGTTGTTTTTCCTTGCCATTTTGAGACGATAATCGAACCCACAAATGCAGATGCTCCAGATACGCAACTAGCCCAGGGAAGGCCAATTTTATGGCTTCTTTAATCAGAACAACAGTTTTCCGCTGTGCTACCATGACTGCACAAGTGTTTTCTAATGACCAATTAGCCCTTTAACACAATAACAAAGCTAACTAGGATTAGCTAACACCATGTGCCATTGGAACACAGGAGCTGAAAATGGGTACCCTTCTTTAGATATTACATAAAAAATATGCCGTTTCCAGTGATAATAGTCACTTACCACGGTTACCAATGTCTAGACTGTATTTCTGATCAATTATAGATATTTGAATTGAAAACAAGTGTGGTTTTCTTTGAAAAAGAAGGACATTTCTAAGTGAGTCCACACATTTCAGCGGTAGTATATGTACAGTGGGGCAAAAAAGTATTTAGTCAGCCACCAATTGTGCAAGTTCTCCCACTTAAAAGATGAGAGAAGTCTCCAATTTTCATCATAGGTATACCTCAACTATAAGAGACAAAATGAGAAAACAAATCCTGAAAATCATGTTGTCTGATTTTTAAAGAATTTATTTGCAAATTATGGTGGAAAATAAGTATTTGGTCAATAACAAAAGTTCATCTCAATACTTTGTTATATACCCTTTGTTGGCAATGACAGAGGTCAAACGTTTTCTGTAAGTCTTCACAAGGTTTTCACACACTGTTGCTGGTATTTTGGCCCATTCCTCCATGCAGATCTCCTCTAGAGCAGTGATGTTTTGGGGCTGTCGCTGGGCAACACGGACTTTCAACTCCCTCCAAAGATTTTCTATGGGGTTGAGATCTGGAGACTGGCTAGGCCACTCTCGGACCTTGAAATGCTTCTTACAAAGCCACTCCTTCGTTGCCCGGGCGGTGTGTTTGGGATAATTGTCATGCTGAAAGACCCAGCCACGTTTCATCTTCAATGCCCTTGGTGATGGAAGGAGGTTTTCACTCAAAATCTCACGATACATGGCCCCATTCATTCTTTCCTTTACACAGATCAGTCGTCCTGGTCCCTTTGCAGAAAAACAGCCCCAAAGCATGATGTTTCCACCCCCATGCTTCACAGTAGGTATGGTGTTCTTTGGATGCATCTCAGCATTCTTTCACCTCCAAACACGACGAGTTGAGTTTTTACCAAAAAGTTCTATTTTGGTTTCATCTGATCATATGACATTCTCCCAATCCTCTTCTGGATCATCCAAATGCTCTCTAGCAAACTTCAGATGGGCCTGGACATGTACTGGCTTAAGTAAGGGGACACGTCTGGCACTGCAGGATTTGAGTCCCTGGCAGCGTAGTGTTACTGATGGTAGCCTTTGTTACTTTGGTCCCAACTCTCTGCAGGTCATTCACTAGGTCCCCCTGTGTGGTTCTGGGATTTTTGCTCACCGTTTTCGTGATCATTTTGACCCCACGGGGTGAGATCTTGCGTGGAGCCCCAGATCGAGGGAGATTATCCGTGGTCTTGTATGTCTTCCATTTTCTAATAATTGCTCCCACAGTTGATTTCTTCACACCAAGCTGCTTACCTATTGCAGATTCAGTCTTCCCAGTCTGGTGCAGGTCTACAATTTTGTTTCTGGTGTCCTTTGACAGCTCTTTGCTTTTGGCCATAGTGGAGTTTGGAGTCTGACTGTTTGAGTTTGTGGACAGGTGTGTTTTATACTGATAACAAGTTCAAACAGGTGCCATTAATACAGGTAACGAGTGGAGGACAGAGGAGCCTCTTAAAGAAGAAGTTACAGGTCCGTAAGAGCCAGAAATCTTGCTTGTTTGTAGGTGACCAAATACTTATTTTACCGAGGAATTTACCAATTAATTAATTAAAAATCCTACAATGTGATTTCCTGGATTCTTTCCCCCCATTCTGTCTCTCACAATTGAAGTGTACCTATGATGAAAATTACAGGCCTCTCTCATCTTTTTAAGTGGGAGAACTTGCACAATTGGTAGCTGACTAAATACTTTTTTGCCCCACTGTATATGTACTGTATATATATATAAACCTTCGGCCGCCCTCATTAGGAGTTGTATCCAAGTTCCTCATGTACTTTGTTCCTCTCTCAAGTCCTTTTTCTCATCCCGCTGTTTGTATTGTGACACTCAGCCAGTTGCTATTGTCCATCTCCACTTTTCACAGGGCACTGAGATCCTTGGCTATCCATGTGCCACACTGGCAGATTTAAACAAACTGGGAAAAAAAAGGAATTGATAAAACAGGTAGGCAATGTTACCGTATCAACGTTTTAGTGGATAGGAAATAGCGTGTGTTGCTTTACCTAAAGTACCATAAAGATAAAAACTATACTTAATCAATTCTCCGATTCAAAGTTAAAAGGCTAACTTGTATGTCAATGAAAACCTTCACATTCATTAATTTACTGTCACTAATTCAGACACAAAAAAAATATAAGCAAAATGTCCATTAAAATCCAGTGACTCTTTCTGCCTTAACATGTCCCAATGTCACCAGAATGCAAAAGGCTGATCAGGCTTCGGCTAAGTAGCTAAGAGTCATGGCTGTTCCCTCCTCTCCATTCACCCTGGAGTCAATCCTCCACTTCTAAAAGTTCATTTATAATTAGTCTTCTTCAATTAAGTGTGACTCCAATTGCCTAAAAGACAATAAATTAACCGCCTATCCTGTAACAGACCTCCAAATACAGCTCACTCAGACTCCCTGAATCCTGTAGTACCACTACATTATTTGATCCTCCTTCTTTGGGAAGTCATCAGCAGAGAGAAAGAACTGTGGAGAGCACAGCAGAGAGCTAATCCACTAATGTCTCTGCATCTCAGCACAACGCCAAAACACCGTTGCCTTTTATACCCGCTGGCACTGCAGTGCGCCGTGAATGTGTTGTCATTCCCGCCCTGGACCGTTTCTGTTTGTTCCTCTTATCTCAGGGTGGTCAGGCCTTAGCATTGGGCTGCAGTGCAACCCCTGCAAAAGGGGAAGAGGGAGACAAAAAAATCACAAATGGAGCCGCCGTGCTTGCCAAAGCATACACCCTTGACCCTCACTGGATCACCTCAGCTAATTCATTCCTTTACAGCCTACAGCTTCTCACAGGGAGGACCTGGGAATATTCACCTACAATCATCTGGCAATTTTAATTTGCTGTTTTAAATTGTCTACATAACATGGTCATGAATAAATTATTTAATTACACACAACTTATGCTGTAAAGCTATGTATGCTTATACTTAGGTTAAGGACGTTCCAAGTTACATCAATATTTGTCCCACAATCTACTGTACAAAGTACAGTATTACATCAAATTTATATATAAAACGTAGAAGGCAAAAGTGTGTTAATTTAAATTACTTTTGTTGCGTACCCCCCAGCACCATTATCCTGTGGGGTTAAAGGGGAAATAGTAGAGATACACCCCCTTCTTCAAATCCGCCAGCAAGGAAATTGTCCTCGTTCTCAATGATTTACCCTGCTGAACGGACGCCCCCACATCAACCAGTGCAGGATACTGAAAGGGAAAAACTTTTTCACCCTGGCCTTAGCTTCTTTGACATCAGATTACTTTGGAATTCCCCATTTGTATGCAAATGGAATAAATGTTTAATAGTACGGCATGGACGGTTGCATGGAGATTAATGACGACAGGCAGTGGCATTGCCTCCTGAATTAGTAATCCTCTTTCCTCTGGACTCGACCCTGCTTCTGTCGGTCTGCCAGGGAAATGAGAGAGGTCCAGCTGCCGACAGGGACATCTTTGATGATGTGACAACAAAATCCCAAGTCTGCCCATTAAACTGTCATGGAAGGAGCACATGGACTCTGACTCGATATTCCCCTTAGTTCAGGAGCCCTTAATGCTATTCCTGTTGTAGATTAGCAGGCACATTGCTAGGCCACGTGAAAAATAGAATCTAGCTATATATTTTGTTCAGGAAGTGCCTGGAGTGTTTTTGGCTCCTGTCCAAACAATACCCCCATTGTTTCCTCCTTCATTCACTCTCTGAGGTCTCTTTGAAGCACTTTCTGTACTGCAGTAACAAGTGATCACTTATTTCACTTCTACAGAGAAAAAAATCCTCACTCAGTCCGTTGGAAAACGCTGTTGGCCTGTCGCCCAAAAAGCAGGCCAACAAAGAAGGTTGTCATCAGGGTTATTTTGTGTCCATCAGAAGAACACGTCTTAAAGTGCTATAGACCGATGAAGGCCATGTGGAAAATACTATTGCACCAACTTCTTTGTTTGCCTGCTTATGGGCGACAAGCCAACAGCTTTTTTGAAAAGGACAGGGTGATTTTTTTCTGTGTACAACAAACAAGATAAAAAGATGACGAGAGAAACCCCATTACCTTGCCACCGGTGGGACATTGAAGGGAATTCTCACAAATTTACCGAGCCCCTCTTGAAACCTTTTTCTCTTCGGAGGCATGAACCCTTCCCGATAATCCATTTGTCAAATGCCTCAGCTTTATTGCTTTCTTGAAACCTTTTTGTTATTGGGAGCAGAATTTGATAGTGGAAGGAATTATAGCTCTAGAATGGTCACCTCTCTTCTGTGGAAGACAACGGTATAGTTCCTGTTGGTCACTAATTTGTCACGGCTACTGAGTTTGCAACAATAACATGCTTACTGTGTATTGAAGCCAGATCACAGCTAGATTATTTATTTTGTGTAATTGAACAACAGGTTTATACAAATAATCAGTATAAACTTTATCAACAGCAATATAAACTCAGTTTAAAACTGCATGTAGGCATATCCATATTTTGGGGGATTTCATCATTAGGAATAATTGTAATCTTTTATTATTTAGGGTAATATCATCAATATATTATTATCACCATTGCCAGCACCAGACTGCTTAATAACATCTGTTGGCAAGCCTTCTTCCCAACCATCTAGAAGATATGGTGGCGGAGGAAAAACAATATTAGTATTTCAGAGAAAGCTTTCTTTGTGCCATAATTCTGCCCTTGAAATAGCTGTTAAACGATGACGTATCCAACGCAGTATTCATGTAATATGCATCAGTGCACGCTTGTGATAAAAAGCTTTGGAAATAAGAGAGGGCCTAATTCCCTTTACCTGTTCTCTCTGGTTATGTTGGTCTCATCTCTAAAGCCTCCCGGTCGGCCGGCCCATCTACTTCCCTTCAAAAGACATCATGAATGGGACTGTGAAATGCAAGGTGAACTATAGGAACATTTATTAGGATGTAAGGAAGTATTCAGTGTACACTTTTAATTTATTTTGGAATTAGATTTTTTTTTTCTTTTATTTGATTTTTTTTGTCTCTAAAACCAACTCAGTTTTGGTTGACGATTTTGATCCCTCAGAAAAATCTGAAGTAACTTATCAAACTTTGAGTTACTAAGCTATATACTTTTTTTCATTTGAAGAATAGATTATTTTAATATCTTTCAAGCTATCTCCCAAATAGAACACAATGTATTGTTGCTAACTCTTTTAAATCCACTTTTTTGGAGGTCACAAGAGGTGTACTGCAGGACCTTTACGTTTTACCTTGTATATAAATAACATTATTTCATCTGAAAATGACTGATAGATGCACTACTATGCTGATGACACAGTGCTTTATACATCTACTTTGCAGAAAGCATTTGACTCTATCCGGCACTCACTTCTAGAGCTAAAACTTGTTTTTAATGGAGCAAAAACAATGTTATTCTCCAGATCACACAAGGTGAACGAAAACATTTTAAAATGTGCGCTTTTGATGGTTCTGAAATTGAGAGAGTGCACTCATACAAATACCTTGGGACATGTATTGATGAAAGGCTGTAAATTAGGTTCTTTTACATGGGTCATGTTTCTGGTGTGATGATAGAAAGCTTTTAATTCAGTCCACTCTCCTGTCAGTACTAGACCATGGCTACATTACCTATATGCACGCTGCTCCTACCACTTTGAAACAGCTTGACACTGTCCATCGTTCTGCACTTCGTTTTATTACTGGGGATCATTTTAGAACACATCATTGCACTTTGAATCAGACAGTAGGCTGGCCATCCCTGGCGGCTAGGAAAACGCAGCACTGCCTCCTGTTTGTATATAAAGCGATTTTACACAAGCTACCTAATTACTTGACATTCCTTATTACATGGCGCTCTAGTCATTATCAGACAAGGTCTCGGGATTGGCTGGTTCTTCAGGTCCTTTGAGTAAACACCGAGCTGGGAAAAATTGCTTTTAGTTATTATGCTCCTAGAACATGAAATAAGTTTCAAGATACTTTTAAAATCGATGTCTTAATTCAGATATGGGTTTGGTTTAGCATTTTTAAACTATAAATGTAGTTACCCTTAAATGTAGTGACTTTTGAGGATACAGTGACATGAGCCTCAGAATAATATTGAGGACCGACAACACATTACAGCTTTTCATTATGTTTACTTTGATTCCAATATAATAACCTTTGGATGAAGCCAATATTCGCATGTGTACACCTCTCACTCATTCAGCTGATACCCATGTACAAAGGCTAAACGTTCATATTTTTATTTCCACAGACGGTTTTTAGGCAGTCTCCTGGGTACAACTAAAGAGCCATAACAGCCTACTGGCTTCTCAGGAGGGCTACTCTCCGGAATGTTCTTGGGAGCAGACCATGCCCGCTCTGACACCCATCATCATGATCACAGTGGAGTTTTTTTTTCAAACGGTTCATTCAGCAAGGGGCAAGGAGTGAGTGTCCCTCTCATACACTGGGCTATTGAGGGACTGCTGCGAGGCTGAGCGCAAACAAGATTGTCCTTCTGTCCAGGGAATGCAAACTGTCTCTGGCTCCTCTTCAGAGGGTTGGCATCACAGAACTCTAATCCTGAATGTATTACTTTCATCCACAATCTTGGCATTTTGTAGGGGAAGGAAAACAGACAGACCCTTGCAATGAGGCAGCTGTAATGTACAGATACTACTGAGCTTTGGATAGTGACCAGTGGAGCTGTTATCAATGATGGCAGCACTGTATAATAATATATCAAATAATGAGGCAAACAGTCTTTGCCTTCAATATCTCATCTAGGTTTGATACACAATGTGGACCTGGTCAATCTATCTAAAAGGATGCTCCTAGAGCTCCATGAGACTGAAACGACACGTTAATCATTATCGGTGCCTGTGCCATTACTAAGCACACACTGCACTTGGGGAATCTCGGGTTCTGCCATCAGGTCCAAATGTCCGACCACAGCTGCTCTCCTCCAGAGAAAATTGCCCAGAGCCCGGGTCGCTCATCAGACAATTCAAAGAAAGCCATATTTCTCCCAAATGAGCTCTCGGCTTTCCACCATTAGCTCTCCAAACACAGTCTCATTGAATGTCCAAATAGTGTAGTGCTTTGGACAGGTGCTCTGCAAATTGCTTCCTCTGAATGATTAAAGAGGAGAGAACACACCTAGTGATGCCTACAGCTATGAATCTCAGTTAAAGGGCTGAGATGTGTCCCTCGCTGTAGACAAGGCCAAACAACGAACCTGACTCATAAATATTACAATAAGATAATTAATGCTTGATCTCTAAAGTGACAGGTAAGCGCTTCCACCACCTTTATTCCTCACCCCCAACCCTTCCAACAGCACAGTGAGAACGATTAAGAAAGTCTGAAAACTCTACACATTTTCATTAAAAAAACATGACTTTAATAGGCCTTATACAGTGTTTAGATTCATTTAGCAGGAAACAAGAAAATTATAAATAATATAATTGTATTAGTTTGGATTTTCTTTTAGATTACTTGGACCAATTTCACAGTTGTTTTAACATTCACCAGTTAAAAAGGATTTTCTTTCAGCAGAAAGGGAGTGAAACCTTTTGGATTACAGTAATGCTGCAAATCTGAATTTTTTTGGTACATAAATGGGTCCACGTGTCATGGATAATTTCAATCTATAACATAAACTAACCAATTAAACAGAGGGAAGAAACAAGCAATGATCAAGTACAATTTTATTGATGACTACAGAGTGAGAGGCAGAGTCTGTACACAGAGAAGTAACTACAGTCAGTTCAGTCTAACGACATAGTAAATTCTAATTAGTTTTCATGGTTGACACGATTATGTTGGTCTTAAACTAAACAAATCATCCCATTGGTCAAGAGGCAACATACAGTATGTGTTAACTCCCAGTATCGAAAGTACGCGTTCACACATCTGCATGTTATTGCAGAGACACACTCAAGTGTCTCCGAAAGGAACATACAATCCCTTTTATTATCTGACGTAGGCACATGCCATCTTTTTGGTGACCTGACGTTCCCTCTGACCCTTACCCCACACTGGACCATCAGCTTAGGCTTGAACATCCGTGAGGATGCCAAATGCTAATTACTCTTTCACAGGGGCAATATATATGTTGTATAACTGGTGTTGGGTTTGCATACAACACATTAGAGAACTTTTGGAGGGTTACTAGTAGGGGTTAGTGACCCAAGTTCTTAAGTTCTTAGTAACGTTGTTACCTTTCAAATATATGCGTCATTATTATTTATTGCTTTTAAAAGCCTGCTTCAAGCTACAAAAACAAAACATGTCTATGGTTAGTTCAGTGGTGGCTCCGAGCACTTCCATTTTGTGTGTAAGTATGCACAGTACCCGTACAATACATAGCTTAGATAGGTTGTAACAAGCCGTAGCCAATGTCAGCACTTACTTCTCTAGTAATACCACTATGTTTATTCAATCAAAGAGAAAGTGGAAACAACTGAGTTGTTGTGAGAAAATAAGCGCTTGTCAAATGCAAATAATTTAACAACCAATTGGAAAAAGATTGTGTAAGCTACATACCACTTTCATTCCTGAAGGACACCAAAGGCAAAGCCTAAAAAAACAGGCAAATATCAACTGCTGCTGTCTGACTGAATTTCTATTAGCTAGTAGGCCTTCAGTGTAGTTAATAAATTGCACTGTAGCAGCTACACAGATATATTTGCCTGAACATTCTAATACGCAGTTGGCAAAAACAGCACACTCACAACATGCAAGCGATCCGTCTATTTTAACGTTTTGCATTTGCATAGCAGGTCTACTTTCAATTTCTCTGGCAGTAACATTAGCATGTAATGCATGCCAGAAATTGCAAGGTAATCGCCAGAACCCTGACTCACCAGGTTGAACACAACGTTTGGGTTCCAACACAATACCCAGCATAGTGTGTGCACATATCTGCTTGGTAATGTAGGCAGATGGCCAGCTCCAAAACACCATCTGAATCCTAGCAGGTCGGCATGTGAAACAAAATTCCCGAAAAAAAGAAATTAGACTTGCCCAGAAATAGACAATGCTTAAAGATACGCCTGGATGGTTCTTCTTCTTGTTGTGAGATGTTTAGGTACACATGTGATGCCTCACTCTTCAGCCACGTGTGTGTGTGTGTGTGTGTGTGTGTGTGTGTGTGTGAGCGCTGTGCTAGGAATGAGGTACATATTTACCCTGTTCCTGGGCTGTTGATCAGAACAAATTGAGTGAATGGCTGTGCTGCTACGTCAGGTCTTGTCCGTAGGCCCTGGCGTGCAGGGTAAATATTGGCTTCCTTCTCAATTTCTGCAATGCTTTGCAACATGGCAAACTGTATTAGGCATGTTTTAAGTGTGCTCAGCGTTGAATACTGCTCTTAACTCATGTCAACCTACGCTTTCTATGCAAGTTGATTGGCGGGTTGGGCTTTTCTTTGAATAAAATGTAAAAGTATTTGAAGCAGCGGATACCATTCTTCGTCGTTCGGGGGTAATTTAAACTGTCGTGATATTCTCCCCCGAGGGCTTTGAGATCCACCCTGTCTCACCTGTCATCTACTTTGCTTGTTTGTTCCTCCGAGCCTTTGCCAGCTCTCTATCTCCGAGCGGAGTCCAGGCTGTCCGTGGACATCAAAGCTCTGTCTGGGACACAGTCTGCCGATCAGAACCACGGCGCCAGGACGGCGCCGGTGCAAAACGGGAGCTGGTGAAGCCACACTGAGCTGTCAGTGATGAAAAGAGGCTTTGCGAAAACAAACAAGCACCGTGAGTGAAACGGGGTGCGGAGTGGGTAGGTAAAAGGGAAAATGGTGGCTAGGCTACCCTTTTTTTAAATAATATTCCAGAGGGTCATCTTATGAAAAAGTCATGCTGCCCACTACTAATGCAATTTCAGTGTGCAGCTGTGCAGGGGAAACCATTAGAGTAATGGTTAATACACCTTGATGGAGTACAGTACTTTTTTTTACATTTATTTTTGTTCAGAAACAGCTAAATAAACGACCCCGTAGCTTTTGGACAGGTGGCTGGGTCTGTTCTGTACCCTTTCAGGAAGTACGCCAGTGGTCCAGAGACGGAGAGAGAAGCAGAGGCCGTGAGTGAGGAAGAAAGAGAGCTCGAAAGAAGGGGACATCATAATATATGCTGAAAAGGCAATATTAAAGATTAATCTCACCACGAGCCCATGAGTCCTGCTACTGGAGATCCCTGGTGGGCACAATTGAGCAAGTTGAAAGACTTTATGAGCTGGATTTGCGAAGCAACACACCACTCCATCCAACTGAGTCCTCTCCAAGACAGCCGGCAACATGCCATCTCAGGAAGGGGTTTTGAACAAAGCACCGACTCTGAAAGGAAGATGGTGTCAGGATGATGTGAAAGTGGATCTGATATGAAACAGAAAGAAAGTGCTGAACCGGATGAGTTGGATCTTCAGTGCCAATCCTCACCTGCTGTCCTCTAAAAATAGCCTTTCCGTCGAGCGATCGCAGCTTCGTATGACACAATATAGAATGATTGCCATTTATATGATATAATAAAGCCATAGTCGTACTGTAGCTATATCTACTGCTAGCGGCTATTTCTTATTACTTTACTAATACATACTGAATACTATACATCTATATTATCTCCTTAGTATAGCAGCCATATATCAGCCATATATCTACCTGCACCCTCTCAAGTAAGCAGCACCCCAGTAGTAGCAATATCTGGCGCGTCTATGCCCAGTCAGTAATCTCACATGTCACCTGTTCAACCTTCTGGCTATTCCAATATACAGCACTGAAATGTGGAGAGAATCAAACATGACCAGTGAAGCACAACAGACAATGTGATCTATGCATAACAGCTCAAAGTATCTGTCCACAGGGGCTGTGCTTGGAGAACATGTAAAAAAGAACATGCTAGGCATTGATGCACTCATCTATATTGATTTTATCTACCGAGTCAGGAGTCATACTGTGTCGGCATGTGTCCTTATTGTGTCCATCAAGACAAATAAGTATATGAATATATTGTAGTAACATATTGTTCACTACCTCGTTACTGTAGTCCTCTGTGTTGTCAAGACACATGCCAAGTCCTGCTAAATTATTCGTATTGATGCGAAGATGCGAGCCCCATAATAATCTGCCTTGACATACACAGGAGAAACTGTGGTGGGGAAGCGGCACGGGGAGGGTATTTCTACGAGGTTGTGTCCTTCTTTGTTCTAAATCCGTACGTCTCACTTCGACACCCACGTGACTGTCTTCCTCATCCCTCCCGCGGAGAGGTTCCATAATGTCCCCCAGATGATGGTACTGTTCTGCCGACGTCCACGAGCTCTTAGCAGTGTGCCCGTGGGGACTCCCAGCTGGAGACAGTCGGGAGGGGAGGCCACACGTGAAGCTGGAGACGGAGAGGCAGAGAGCCTCGGGTAAGGCAGCGGCTTTCGCTAGCCCGCCAGCGTGGGTTAGAAAGTGAATGTGTGGGTCGCTTCTTGCGGCCTCTCTTGAAATAAAAACTAAAACGTACAACAGCAACCACCTGACCATACCCTTGTACCCTAAAGCACTGTAGACCATTCTGATGACGGCTTCATTTGCATAGCTTAAAGGGCTTTCAACAACAGAAGCAGGCTTCCAACAGAGCATAATTGCACTCCCTTGCTCTAGCAAACAAAGTCAAATGGAGCTAAGCCGTGCAGGATACTGTACACCACAGATGGAAAGTGCTTTTAAACTTCTGGAAGATGGTATTATTTTCACCACCTATCTTCTGGCAGGTGAAGGAAGTGATGTAAATGCCACATGAAGAGTCCATACATAAATGGCCCTAACATTAACATAATGCATTAACCTTATCTTTTGAGATTGTTCTGTCCAGGTGATACTGAGAATAACTGTGTGTGTGTGTGTGTGTGTGTGTGTGTGTGTGTGTGTGTGTGTGTATGTGTGTGTGTGTATGTGTGTGTGTGTGTGTGTGCGCAAATGTTGACTCCAACAGCATGGGGTGTACTGTCCTTCAGACGACCCCTGCCTCCCCTCATCCTCATTAACAGAAAGTAATTTGTAGACTTTAAGTAAAATAACCATATAGCCTTGTTTGTTTGCTTAGACAGTGAGAAATTACTCAAATGAACCAAGAATAAGGCAGGGAAAGGCAGCGAATCTGCTTAATTGGGCTCGCAACCTTAAGTGTGCTCAGCAGGATGCAGCTAATAAGCTAAATTGCAGGGGCTGTAACTTGTGTGGAAAATAAGTCTACAGGGATTATTTTCCCTCAAAGGTGGGAAAGTTAGGAGCCTTTGTTAAGTGGCATGGCTTGTCTTTTCACATCATCAACAGTGTCTCATGCTGATCAAAAAATGGGGGGATATTGTTGGCCCACTGAAATAACTGAATTAATTAGATTTAATGTAAGTCCTTTGGCTCTTACATCAACTTGTTCTGCATTACTAAATAGGAACATTGAAAAATGGCTCACATGTCTGCTTTACGCCAATGAAACAAACCCGTATTTATTGCGTGCAATAGAATCAACAAAGACGTCCAAGTATAAAGGTAGAGGGCATTCAAGTAGAGGGCTGCTCTGTGGGGTTTGCAACCTGCTGGCTCATGCCTAGCATGCTGAACAGTTTGCTTAAAAAAGAAAAAAAAAGTAAAAAGCTAACGGTACATAAATAACTGCCGTACAGAGCTCTATAGTGATTCATTATTCATACTGTATGCTAATATAGCGTTGTGCTTCTGGGCTCCAGGGCTCCTGGGAGTGGAAACCAAACATTAAAGCCAGAAATCTGACACACTCACTTGAACTGAGATATGATCACTTTCATCAAAAAGTCATCACAACCGACATGACCCATTAATATTCAAACAGCAGTTTTGAACTTTTTTTTGTTAGTTCAGTATCGCTACGTTGAGATACAATGAATGCATGAGCTAATTAGGTAAACACTGCCATTTCCTTTAGCCATATATTGATTAGATATTACGACAAAGCATTCAAACAAGCAGTTTAACATTACAAATTATTAAAAATAAATATTCAACCATGCATAAGGCCTTCTGTGAAAGTTCTACCTCTGGGCTCTAACTGTTCACAGAAAGTTGTCTGTGTTGCAAGAAGGCAGTGTTGGCACTGTTGGTGGAATGGCAAACAACAGTTTTGTTTTGCTTTGCACAGCAGCTACTGGAATGTATCCGTAATGCAGAGCAGATGGGGCCTAAGTGGATGTGCCACAGACTATCTGAGGTCACAGAGGAAGACACAGTTGGAGCATTTTGGTTATTCAATTAGCAGACTCCTTTGGGGTTCACAGCTGCCAGGTGGGGCTGTAATGGAAAGTCTCATGAAGCATTCTCTGCAGTGCAAAACAATAGCCAGAGACAATAACTAGATCATATGGTACAAATACAGTTCATGTTGATGAAGAAGGTATTCCTATCACTGTAGATGTTTTGGCCTGACTACACTTGTTTTTACAACTAATATATAAGCAAAATAATTATTCACAGTAATTCATTATTGTTACACTTTATATCGTTAGACATATTATGCATTACTGTGCAAAACATACTTAATATAAAACACACTAAGAGTACCAAGGCCAGTTTATTATAATCAACACAATGCCTCTTTTTGGTTTAAAAGCCTAACTTTGGGTGATGATTGATTGCTGCATTGATGTTGGTTAAAATACATGGATAAGATATTTTATCATGACTAATATGATGGATGTGCTGACATTATTGTAATGTGTAAAAGCCTCCATTCTCTTCTGCTAAATCTAAATTCAATCATAAGAGCAATGAACTGCTAACTTTCATGTTAATTGGAGTCTCTGTAGTTGCCAAGGATTTGTTTATCAATAATACACAATAATCTTTGGGGTCTCATATTGTATTATTAGCAGCGGTTGTTTAGTTGTATCTTAAAATCCTCTGTCCTGATACATTCTTATAATGGAACGGTACACTATAGCGGATTAAGCCAATAACTTTAAAACCAAGATTAAGACCAAGACCACCATCTACTTCATAAACCATCAATATCAAAGACTGTTTTGATGCGACTCATATTGTATCATTCAACCAGATGTACTAGTTTAATCAAAATCTGAGCTGAAGTGCATCCTGAAACATTTATGGTCCTTATATCTAATTAGAAACAAACATCCACCATTGCTGAACGCATGTGACTTGCTCTGTGCTAGCTCCTGCAAGGCAAGTGTAGAGGGGTCTGAACAACTAATGGTGGTGGTTAGGGAGCTGAGGTCAGCAGCTTTGGCATAACTAAATTCCAACTTCAATGATGTAAAGCCTGCTGGAAGCTGGACTACAACCCCTGGAGGTTTCACAAAGTGCTTAGAGAGCCGGTCAACGAGTGATAGCCCTGGTTGCAGACGAAGGGACTCTGCACCTTTGGGCTGTGCTGTATAAGTAATGTGAACGCGGCGATAGAAGACAGGAATAGACAAGTGGACTCCTGAAATAGCCTTGCCAGTAAATTGCACTGAGACAGGTCCTTTTATTCACATGGAACACGTTGGTGTCAGACCTTTTGTGTTTGTTAGTTGGAAAAGAATGGGCAATTTTGTATTGTCAAATGTTTTGTTACACTAGTGACTGGCCTCGTTTTCTTAAACTGGCTAAATTGATTTGGCTGCTGTCTAAAACCTTTTCAATAGATACATAAAAGTTGGTCGTCCAAGGCAAGGACCACCAGAACGACTGTTTAGGAAGAATCTACCTAATAGCAACACAGTTGAGAAATAATAGTAAGGTTTTGTGCAGAATATCTTGTGCAGCTGATAAATACATTTTGTAGGCCTTGTTATAATCCCACTGAAAATACCTTCTAGGAGTGAATCTGTAAGAAAACTTTGGTCCTTTTGTAAGTAGAGGAGCCTTTTTCAGAAAGACCTACAACAAATGTCGACAACCACTGCATGTGTGCTATTACTTTCAACAGTTCGGGCCTTAATAAATCATGCTGGAAAACAATTTGAGTGTCTTACCATGCCCAAACAGGTAAGTGTTGCGTCCTAAACTTTAGTTTGCTATGCAACAGATGCCTGCTGACAAGTTGAGGTGGCTAGCTGTGAAAATCAGTTTACTTGTTTTATACATCAGGGACGACTACAGCAACAGTGTCGAAGCCATTATTTTTAAATGGTATTCTCTTTCATACAACTTCAGATGTTCCCCCAGTAGCCTTATCATAAGGCTATGGGTATATAGCACATGAGTACATTTGGAAAGTGACACAAAGCATGCCAAAGTGGTACAATGATTATTAGAAATATCTTTGACACCTTAATCAAATAACTAATTTAATCATCTTCTACATTTTGAGAAGTCATGGGTCTCAAAGAAAAAATGGTTTGTTTAGAGGAAGAACCGGATTGTTCACTAAGAGCAGGGTCTTCAAAAGCATTCAAGGAAAATTAATTTGGAAGAGCTGTTAAAAAATTGTTAAATAGCTTGAGGATGATGCAACACACTGGAAATGAGGAGTTTACAGGGTTTTTTGGTAATTATAGAAATACCTAGTGGCATTGACTTTGACAAATAGAGAGACATATTATTTATTCACATCAAAACAAGCCCTCTATGCCCGTCAACACCTGCCCCCCCCCCCCCCCTAAGGAATTTGTGAGACTTGCATTGAATGACATAATTTTCTAGGCTTGTGGGTTATTATGTTAGTAGTAAGTTTATTTGTAAAATCTACCAGTATTGCACTACAGAACCTAAATACTTATCCACTTTAATGAAAAGCAATAGGTTCCAAAGGGAAACCATGGAGTTTTTCAATGAGGTCTTTTACTAAGATCATTGGATTAATAAGGTAATTATCTCCAAGCAGAAGGGATTCTCTTAGCATAATCAGGAGCCCATTCATTTTAGGTTATGCCACTCGTTATCAAATCAGCTACATTAAGTAACATTTTGTTTTCCAACAAATTAAAATGGAATATGGATTAAAGCTGACAGGATTCATAACTCAGTTTTTTATTTTTATTTTTTTTTTACAAATCACAAATTCTGAGAGATATTTTTTAGAACAATTGTAGTTGCTTGATCCACTCTGGAATAATATAAAGCCTGGTTAACAGGAGTCACAAACAAAGGGCCTTCAGGAACACCAGGTGACTGTTCAGCACACTCCCCTCTTCACCTTGTGCCAAAAGCTGTGGGCCTGTCTTTATTGTCAGTCTCCGTCCATCATCCCCTGTCACAGTGCTGACTCTGAGTCAGAGACGGCAGACATGATCTGCATAGTTCTCCAGGAGTCAGGGCCCGCGGAGTACAAGGCACTGTTAACCTGGAACGGCAAAACTTAAAGAATGAAAGAAAAGTGTATAGGTTATGTCACCAAATTGATGGTTACAATGATATATTTTATATGTTTTACATATGTATATATATATATATATATATATATATATATATTTATATAACTACACTGTCATGTATTACATATACATATTATTATTTACATATATACATATGTAATACATAACAGTGTAGTTATATAAATACAGTTTGTTTTTTTCAAACCTTGCTAGTGGCCCAACATGGGAGAGTTAATTTTAGCCATGTAACAACGCATTATGTAAAAACACCGCATTATGTAATAACTCGACAAAATGTTACACATTTTCACTTCATTATGTAATAATACCCACATTTTGTAATAATATGCCGCATTTTGTAATACACAGCTTGAACGCCATATGTAATAACTTTCCCATTATTACATATTGCAGTGGTAATTACAAAATACAGGAGCAGTACTGTTTTTTGATGAAAATGTAATAATATGGTGCATTATGTAATAATCAACCAAAATGGATGTCTTCATTCAGTAAAATCATTATAACATTATTACAACAGTGTTCATTTGATGCATTCCAGCATGAATCATACTGACTCAAAATGTATTTTAAAAAGATACAATTAGTTCTGCAGATTAGTTGTATCTATTATTGGTCAAAACTACATCAAGTGTCACTGTGTTCCTTAGAAACTGTACTTGAGGGTTCATAGAGACATAGAAACTGGATGACTGAGAGTTCTACTGACACAAACATCTAAGTAATTGTACACATAAACACACAGTTCTGCCATCAAGCAATCAGGATTATGTTGATTTTATCCAGAAAAAGAGACAAAAACATTTTGCACAACGAAAGACTAACATGGAACAGTAAATTCTTTCAAATTATTTAATCTCTCAATGTGCAATTGCGGTTTGTTTTGGTAAAGAACATGTACTATACTGTAGTGGTCAACAACACTATGTATAAATATTTACACTATTAAGTATCATCTTTAACTATATTTAAGTATTTAAGTAATTAAGTGAAAAACCATTACAGTATATAGCCTAACAACACACTGATTTGCGGGGGATTTCTAATATACAAACATTTCAGTTTTAACTTGCAAAAACTGCTTGTCAAGTAACCATGATAGAAATAACCCACAAAAAAACACTCTGGAAACTACTCAACTACATCTAAACTACAAACACTTGAAGTTGCTTTAACCAAGGAAATCTACCTACATAGCAAAACGCAAGAGATAATACTATCTCTTCCAGAAAATGTCCATGATTTTAAATTGACCATAGCCCACATACTTAAGCAGGACCCAGGCTATCATCCACTTGCTATTTTTGCTGAATAGCTCCCTTAGTCTCATTGCAAGACCACTACCGTGTTCAGCAGATTTGTAGAGCCTCATCATACTAATGACACTGTCATTGTCATAATCCAAGTCAAGGCTTTCAGATAAAGATTCCCTGAGGTAGATTTGAGGGTGGAACAGTGACGCAAGTGTTGCCCTGGCACTGGGCGCTGCTAGCTTTAATGTGTCTGTCAGACATCCCTTTTTGTTGGATATTACATAATGCACCATGTTACTACATTTTCATAAAAAAACAGTACATCTCCCGTATTTTGTAATAACCACTGCAATATGTAACAATTTATTACAAAATGTGGGGAAAATTAATACATATTGCGTTCAAGCTGTGTATTATACATTGTTACAAAATGTGGGTGTTATTACTTAATGAAGTGAAAATGTGTTACATTTTGTTGAGTTATTACATAATACAGTGTTTTTACATAATGCATTGTTACAAGACATGATGTTAATTTTAACACCATAACAAGAATGGATCAAGAATGTCACTGACATTATGTCAGCCTTGTCCTCCAGACTTTTAACAATATATTGAAATATTAACCTTATCTTAGCAAACATACATTTCCACTCACATTGGGACAGGTATGTCTAAAATCCAGTGAGTTTAGTGGAAGGTTATGCCAGGCATTTGACATATTAATAAATAAATAAACCACATGGAATACACATGCAGCTTTTTCCTTGTTCTATGAGCAGAATGCCAAGATGAGACAGAGGGGACAGCCACCCTTCCCCTCAGAGCGAATGAGGAAGCTATTTCTGGATGAGCGAAAAGCCTTTGCAAGAACAACCGTAAATATGTGAGATCATACACTATTTAATCGTATTTACTACCCATAAAATCAGGTACCATCTACTGCACTTATAGCACCATGTACTGCACAGAAACAATCACCATGCATCAAAGCATATCAGGATAGAGGTCCGTATAACTAAATTAAATGAAGTAATTCATGGAGTTCTTTCTCTCTGCAATCTTTATAGGCCCTAATAGAAATAACATAATCTCAAGGTGTAACACAAAAGTGACCTTTCCGTCTGAGCTGTCTTCCGGACTTCACTAATAAGGCCTGGTGATGGACATTTTCATTCTGACGGCTGTTTCCCCCTTCCCCTTCAGGAGAAGGTCACTGCCATTTCCTCCTCTAAATATAAAAGTATTTTGACACTTGAGACACTTGAAACCTTCTATCATAAGAGTAGTGTGCCCCCCCCCCCACCCCATCTCCATCATCTTTTTATTTGATCGACAGATGAAATATCAGACTTTAATGAGAAATAGGTGGAGAAGAGCTCTACCAGAAGTAGAGTTTGAGCTCTGGATGACTTTGCGGGGACATCTCTTCTGACTACATACCTTTGTGTAACAATGATGATACAGTACATCTTTGTTACTACATGGAATACATTCACATTCAAATATATTCATGAGTTTAAGGATGTTTTTCTGCATTATAGATTATTCTTCCTGCTGTATAATATGACTGAAAGTTTTTACATATAAAAAAATATTTTCTTTGGAAAATTGAAAATACAGGTCTAATCGAATATTTTTCTGACGCAAATGACTGGGACAGGACTAGACTCCATTGTTTGCTGATTGCTATGAAATTGCTGTGTTCACGGTGGGCAAACCTTTGTTGTATCAGCCCCTGTGGCTTAGCCTGTTTTTAGTTGCTTTTTGTCATCAAATCTGTATTTTAATAATAGAAAGTATTGATTGATGGGCTCATTTTGTTACGGCAACACTGAGACTCACATGCTCAATTCTGCTTCTTCTCCCAATCCCAATTGTATGCCCTGCACTTGAAGACAATTTGTATGGACAGGCACTCCAGAGAAAATTTGGTGGTGTTTCAAATTTACTCAGCTAGACATACTTTTGCTGGGATTCAGTTAAGCCCAACAGCCTTTAGAAATTGTTTCAATTATGATAGTCATTGACGCTTTTTCCTGAGTTCTTCAGAAATTTCCGTTGTTCTGCACGGTATGCAGAAGTTCTTGAGTCTTTTTTAGGAACATTTTGTTTACTCTTGATCAATTAGTTTTGGACATGGACTCTTCCTGAAGTAAATATATGATCAATTAGTACGGTAACTTAAGTACTTATCCCACCTTTGCCCGCAATTTATTACAAGTTATGTTCCAGTTTTTGTTCCGTATTAAACTAATCTGATGTATACTCTAATCTGATTGCTTTTGGCTTAATTTGGCCTGTTACACTCTTGCAAAGAAAATGCATTTTGCAATGTTGTTGCACAGGTTTAAAAGATTGATGTGTGTGATGTAGTGCAGTATCTGGTTAACCTCTGTTAAGTGCTGAATCCAAGCTTGTTTTGTTTATAAGTGTGCCGTTTGTCTGATTTTCCTTTCAGTGCGGGACTTTGTCTTGAAGTGCGGTCCATATGAAAGGGATTCACTTCACTTCCAAAACCAGAATGTTTGCAATGGGATTCCATTTGCCGAAAAACGTGTTAGCTTCTGTCGTTCTTATAAGATGACTTTTGAGGAAACCAAATTAAATGTCAGAAGAAGCACAGTCAGGCAAAGGTCGCTGTATTGATAAGGATATTCCTTCTTTAAAAATGATCCTATAAATTAAAATGCCTGAATAATCCCCCATAGAGCCATCCCCCTGAGGTTCTTCATGATCTACTAATGGTAATCAGTCTAGCACAACCTCCAGCTGGAAAACACTCCATAACACAGAGAATAGTTCAAAGAAAAGAGAAAAACATCAATGACCAATGGCAGTTCCAAAGGCAGCAAAACCCCTCGTCACAGAGTAACTTCATTTCACTCTCGTATGGAATGAATTTGGTGCTTAGCTTTTAGCTTAGCTCCTCTACTGCTTTGTTTAGAGATTGATAACCATGTGTTTGACCATGTTAACGTTCCTAGATCATTTTGAGTGTGCTACTATTCGTTGTATTGTTGTAAATATCCTGCCTATAATTAGAATGAATGTCATTGTTTGTTTAAACTCCCGTTTCCTTCTGCATATGATCATCCATTCACACAAATGAGAATTTATGACACTTCAGAATTGAGATTGAAACATTTAACTTTTGTATTTGCTTATAAGGTAATGATAAAGATTAGACCTATTGTTTAAGATAAATTATTTAGGTGGAGCCCGTTAATGATTTATCTCTTAATCAAGTTGATCGATTATAATACAAATTTATGAATTAATCAATAATTTATCAATATTGATAGAGCGTTAATTAAATACCTTTACACATATCAAGAAGTACTGTACATTTTCTCCCTACATAAGTGATTGTTATGCTCTCATTTAATCTTCAATGCAGTGATCGCTTACAGCAATAATGTATCTGGTGCAACACTATGTTTCTAAATAAATCTTTGCCATCTATCCCCCCGGGGAAAAAGGCATACACCCAAGAAAGTGTTTGAGCCGATGAATAGTGAGTGGTAAAAGATAAGATGATATTGCTAGCTTGGGAGGATATCCTTTTTTTTCTACAGTACTGTGGCGCAAGTTATTAAGACGTCTTTCAACAACTTTCAAAGTTTTCCAAACTTCACCTTAGTGCCTTCATTGGAGAGCGTTGTCGAAGAACACTGAAGTCTGTGAAGTGTGTCTTGTCCATACATTAATTATGAATTACATGATTCTGCTCAGTTGTTTGTAAGCATCCATGTTCATCACCCCCGTTCTAAAGTGAGAATGCGTTGAATATACAGATTGTCCATCCGTAATGACCTTTCATTGAAGTCAACAGAACAAAAGGCACTCTGTTTTCTTTACTATAGATCATCACGACTACATGGTGTCTCTCCTGCTGTTGCCGATTTCAGGAAACTGGGTCACGGCTACTCATAAAGGCTTGACAGACAGTATGTTTGGAGCAAGCGACAGTAGCCCTAGGTGATGGTGGATTCTAAATGGGAATGAATCATCTCCGCCTCTCGTTTGTTCGACAATAGAGCCCCTTTCTAACAAGCCTTTCAAATTGGCCCACATACTGTGTACAGTACATGTCTTTTGTTGGAAGACCATGACACAGCAGTTCCTCTTTTACAGTAGCTTGGGCCTACAGCCCTAGAGCACTCACCACAGCTCCTTCGGTTGCTGCTTATAAAGAGGAAATATAAACATATGTATTTAACACATAAAAATCTATTTTTTTATTTTTTTTATTTTGCGTGTATGTATGCGTATGTACAATTAATTACATTATGTAGTGACAACAATAACTTTAGACATAAAGCACATTTATGGTACATCTTTATCATCTTTAAAAGTAAATAAATTCCAACTACATTTCATTTGCTGAGACATGTACATGTTCTGCAATTGCTAGCACCGTGTTTTGAATAGTTATATTTTTTTGAGTTTGATATCAAATATAAATATTTGCACTGCATGCTAATAATTATGCACACATTTAGCTCCGGGAAGGGGGGGTGGGTGAATGTGTTCCCTGTTTATTTTTGGATCATGGAGTAGTCAGGTAGACCTACAGCTTCTGTGCTGTATTTGCATTTGAGTTTTCTGTGGATAAGCAGACAAGGCAGAATGTAGCGCAGATTAAAACAATTACCTGTCCCTACTGAAGATGTAGTCTATCTTATATCGAGATGTAACTGGTCTACTAATACAATCGGTTGTTTAGCTCTGGGTATGTTTTAAAAGAAGAGGTGAAAGATAAAATTGCTAAAAAGAAAATATCTTGTTTTTGAGCCCCTTCATGGTGATCAAGTGAAATGTCCACGCTTCTCCTTCCATTGAGAACAATGAGTACAAGCTTTTATGTTGATCTAATCAGTGGAATATATGCAAGTTACTCCTCATGACAGTTCCATAACAACGCGGCATGCAGATTTGAAATCTGATAGGGGCGCATCCAGCTGACAGGCCCTTGCTAAGACCTTGCCCACTCCCCATGCTGACAGGCAGGTTACTTTGGATTCACGGCTGGAGCCTGATGCCTGTCGACCGCCTAGCATTTCCCCCCCTGCTACCCCTGAGATGGTTCACGTGCAGCTAGGGGAACACACTTCCCAGCTGTCAAAGCTACGCACCGGCAAAAAGTGAGATGGAACAGATCCAGATACTGAACGCTCAACTGGGTGATAATGGGTTGGACATACATTCTGAAAGGGAGGAATTGGAAGTGTGACACTTGAAAACACAGGTCTCAATAGCTTTGAAATAAATTATTTTCAGAATGTTGGTGCTGGATACAATATGCTTTTTGTGTTAGTAGGTATTATGTTACATGTCAACACTTTGTTCTATGCAGAATGTAAGTTGTCTGTAGGTATGAGGATTGAACTAATGAATAGGGGGGGCCTTACATTTTCCAAACAATAGGTCTCTTTTATGAACTAACAACCCTCAAGAGTATTGCTAGATGTACAGAGGTTTGTATGTTTTTTTCCCCGCTCCATGCAAGACTTCGTACCACGAATTTAGAATTAAGTTTTTAAAAGGTTACATCTATTTTTAGTTTCTCAATGAAGCCCAGAGGAGAACAGTGGAATATTGAGGCAGAGTGTCTGAAAGGAATAGGACAAAAGCATGCAAAAACAAAGACTATCTTTTCCCCTTTTCTGACAGAATGTGAATTTTTCTTTGTTGCATCTCTGAAACAGGTCCATGGTTAAATGTCTCACACACACTGTTACTCATTATGAGAAGGAATGCGTTCCCAAAATTCTTACAGAGAAATAATTTTGAAAGGTATTCAATATCCCGCTTTCATTATCCAAGAAGGCATTAAAAATACAACATGCTTTAGAATACATGTGAGTGCTTGACGAGTAACATAACATTGATATAATGTACACATGTTTGCAAGTAGGTAGGTGATAGCAAGTGAACGTCTTGGCAATTACTTGGCTACCCCTCACATTTCAGTCACGTCTCAGTCCCCATGCTTGTCTGCCGAAGCAATTTGTCTTCTCTGATAAAAGGGCCCCACCATGGCAGAATCAATGGGGGCAATCAAACACATTCAATCAGGTCTTTGTGCCACTGATGGCGACAAGATGGCAGAAGAACTGCCCAAAAGAGGCTAGCTCCCTCATCACACTCGGATACAACCTTACCGTACCTCATTCACTTTACTATACCACAATACTATGCTGCATGTACTGCATGTGTACATTATTACAAGTACCCAACCAAATATGAAATGTTTCCGATTTGCCTCAAGATAGGGAACTGAGAATGGTCATGGCGACCAATGAAAAACTACTGATGAAGTTAAATTCTCCTCACACAGGGGGACATTGAAATCCTGTTCTGGGAAGCCGAAAGAGAAGAATGATCAATGTAGTCCTTTTAGACTAAACTGTTCCCTTATTCGTTGTATCAGTGGTGGGGACCCAACCATGCAGGCCTTTTGTGTCGAGCTGTCATGTGGTTAAGTAGAACTACTACAGTAGATCACACCACATCCATTACTGCACTTAAAGAACATAAGTCAAAGAGAGGAACACAACCACATAATTGTTCTTGTGTACTACTAAAAGACAAAAATACCTAGGTAGTAGGCATTACCATAGACCGACTGGTGTTCAGGTATGAGGCTTCTTTGAGAGAGGGATGAACGAGTAAGCCAGGCCTAAATTAGCTGTCAGTCAAACCGTATTGCTCAGCGGTAAGTCTCAAGGCTGTTTCTGGCAACCAGCACTTATGTGTCCCGTGGTTAGCTTACTGTATTTGTGTGTTATTGGCTGGCCTTCTTTCATTTTCTTTCAATAAGCCCAATTATGTTGGGAAATAGTTACAAATGTATAATTTACCTCAAGAATGTAATTTAATGCAATGTAATTTAAAAATGATAATCAGTTGTATTATACTTTACTTTCAATTTAATCTAATAGGATTCCTTCTGATCTTCAACCCCACTGATCCTGCCACAGTCTCTGTCAATCCTAATGTATTTAATTTGTCTAGACGAAGCCACCTGAAAGGCTTTCCTCCAAATAGCATCTTTTGAAGCCAAAGATGGCTTCTCCAAGGTCAAGCAAAGGCCCCATCTCAAGGCTGTGCTTGTTTCCACAGGCAGCCAGTGACAGCAAGAATCACAGGAGGCGACGTGGTGTCTTTGCCAAAGGGATAAGCTGGACACTTTCTCCTACAGTTCAAAGAAGCCTACAAGGTGATTGACATGCCAGAGCTGGACCGCAACGGACACCTTGATCGTTAACGGATGATTAAGTGGCTGCGTTCTTCAGGAAGGAACTCCCAGCAGAAACTAGAACCGCAGGACTGGGTGCCTATGGAAAATGTTAAAAACATTTTAAAAGACATGGATGACTCATCACCTGGACATTGTGAATGTTTTGTAAATGTCTATTGTGTCTAATATGTGTTTTTTTGCTGCTGCCTACTTGGTCAGGTCTCTCTTGTAAAAGAGGTTTTTAATCTCAATGTGACTACCTGGTTAAATAAAGGTTTAATAATACAAAATGAAAGATACAGTGGTCTGCTAACTTTCGGTAAGGCGAGTAAAGACCGTACACCAAACAGAGCTTTTTTTTCTTAGTTGTTTTACTGTATGTTTCAAGAACTTAAAGATTCTGCTAGCGTCTGGGATGGTTTTCCGAAGTTGTTCATTATTTCAGCATTGACAGATAAACAATTAAGATTACGATTGGCTGGAGGTAGTTGATTCGTAATTGTCTAAGCTACGTGTACTGTATATAAGACAGGGTTCTTAGATGGGTGATTAACCTCTGGCAAGATTTGATTTTACTTAAACCAAATTAACTCCAGTAAACAAATAACTTTACAAGCAGGCAGGCCACACACAGTGCGTTTCCTAATAAGAAAACATGAGGCAAACACCAAAGCCACTGAGTTGTGTAATTAACTCCACATTCTCATTCAAAAAGGTTATTCTTGAATAATAAAAAAAAAAGTATCTGAGTGGAAAGTGGGAAAATGTCTGTGGTTGGTGATAAAATTGAGCTACACCCAAGCATTTAATTTGTATATTTTCATCCTATTAACATGTTTGTATCTGTATTTGCAAATGCTTAGTTTAAAAGATGACCATTAGCAGTAATTGCCATCAAAGATCATTGCCGTTTTTATATACTACATTTTAACTGATACAACACTACACTACTCTATCTGCTCCATATTCATCTATTCATTTATCTATCTATTCGATGCTCTTCAACTTTTAAGTCAGCTGGCTTTCAGGCAAGCAAAAAGCACGAGTACTCCAACATCGGCAAATATGTTGTCCTGGTCAATGGCTCTTCAGCTCTCTGTCCAAATCAATACGTGTGTTACTCTTCCAAAAATGCTCTTCAGTTCAAATGTTCTCTATATGTCCTTACTTTCACTAATACATATTGGACTTTTGTAGCCGTTCATTCTTAGTACATGGTGCTGTCAAAGGGATTTAGAGAAGCAGGGACACAGGAGGGAGGAAAGGCTTTTTGTGATTTATGGCCTTCCAGGTTGCATTGAGTTCTGAACTAATCTGGGAACCAATCTGTTCCTCAATTTTCTTTATGGGATCAGATTCTGAATTCCCAGCATGCCTGTGGCAGAGGTGAAAATTATTCTGCAGCCATTACTGCGGCCTCGTGTCACCCGGCTGCAGGACTTTCTGTGCGATAGAACACCGGGTCAGGAAAATTAAAGCCATATTGGTCGGAGATAACAGTTCTTTTTCTTTCAATACAGAAAATGGGATCATCCAGTTCTATACGTAGCTCCGACCATATGGCTACAAGAGAAAAAAAGTAATCTTCCGTGCATTATCAAGAAGTGTTTCTGTCAAAGGGAAGGGCATGCTAATGTTAGTGCCAGGAGGAGAAGAAGGCCGCGCACCTTTTAGACGAATCACTGCTTCACTAACCCTTGCCTGCTGCGTCCACCAAGCTGTTCAGCTGTAAACTCAAGTCTTCATCTCAGATGGACCTCTCCAACCCCTTATTCAGTACAGGTGCACTTTCACTGGTAAAGTGCAAATAATGAGAATTCAACAGCTCTGATACTTTTTGACGCATTTTTTCAATATTTTGCAATTATGGATTTTTGGAGTCAGAATGTCTGTCAAACATTCATGCCAATCAATGCTTAATTCAGTGACCGTAGTCTCTCTGCCTTGCAGCAATGTGGCAGGATTACTTGTTCTTTCTTTGCAATATGTGTTTGTGCCTTGGCTCTGATATATTCATATTTACGGTTAGCGAGTTAGCAAATTCAGACAATAAGATTTGACTAAATGTTCCTGTTCACAATTGATCATTTTAAATTGGAAATCCCAAATGCATGGGGATGTTACAGTACAGTGCATTAAGTCTCTCATGTGTATGTGAACATGCTGATATATTTTCACTCATGGGAAATATTTGGATGGATGTCATGATTAAAAAAACACTAAGTACCACATGTATTGATCCTTCAAAAGATTACAGGTGGAGGGGATCCATTTTGTTTTATGGACAAACATTTTCCATGGCTTTAGAGCTGCATGGTGCGGCAGGTGGATGCATTATGGAAATAGACACATTTCTCCTAGAGCACAGTGTGACAACGAGAAAAGATTGTCTTTATTATTTTATCAATGGTATGGACGTTTTTGTTCTCCTTTCTATATTTTTCCTTCTTTGATTCTTAAAATCCCTCCTCCTACTGTCTCAAGGTGTTAGTCTTTTTATTACTGAGCCGTTCCTACCTTTTCGCTTTTACTATTCCCCTAATTCAGCACTCAGGCCCACAACACATCAAAGGCACAGTGTACTTGACACAAGACAGTTCGAGGACGTGTCTTGACAGATGTCAGTATGGTAGGAAGGTAAAAGATCTATTGAGCTAGATGTTTGCTAATGTCTCAACTCTGCTGATGCTTTTGCTATCAAATTGTTATGGTTGGTCGAATCTGTTTTTTTTCCTCTGTTGGAGTTCTGCTCATGAATATACATGGCATACGCCATAGGAGAATGATTGATAAAAAAAGACATGTTCTTTTTGTGTGGACCTGGCGTTTGATTTAGCATTCAAAGTCAGAATATCATCAAAGCAGGTGACAGACAGAAACAAATAGGTCATACCAACCCTCCATTTTCTTTCTCAGGGGCTTTGTATGCCAAGGTGCTACACCATTCATTAGCACCAACTCCCAGAGGTGTGAGAAGAGTGAGATGAACCTAGCTGGTAGACTTCAGTGGAAACCCCTACGAGAGAATCAAAGGTGGCTCCATCAGTCTTAATGCAATTGGATTTCTACACAGTATATTCTATTGCAGGTACAACTTCCTGCTTCTCATGGGGTGGCTCTTAAGTTATTAATATGACCCCAATCATTTTAGCAATGTTTGTTTACGTGGTCATCCATATGGCTTTTCTGCCTATTGCTCCGCACCTCTGCTTTTTAATTGTTCTTGCTGCTTGGAGAGGCAGACTTATAGTTTCTGGTTATTAGCTTGTAAATAATTTAACATGCGTTCACTCTCCCAGTACTGCTTTGCTCTGCGCTAAATCCCTCTAATGCTCCACCAATTAATTTGGAAGAACACTTGGTTTCAAGAGGTAATTACAAATGCAGCAACAAAAACTAAAAGCCTTACTTTTTCAGAAATCTACCACCCCGCAATGCATTAAGATAATTTCGGCGGAACAAAGCAAACCCTGAACGACTCCCAAGTATGAAGCATGCGTATCCATGGCAACACATTGCCACTTGACAGTTCTACAAGGAGGTAACTCTTATTTGTCCATTCTTTTTTGCCAGTTGATGCACTTCTTTTATTTTTCCTACCAAGAGTGGCCTTCTGGTAACTTTCTCAGTGGAGAGGGAGCAGCGAAGCAGGCCCTCTCAAGGGAAACTTGACATTCCCCTAGGAGGGGGTGAACGCGTTGGTTGGTTCAATGAAGTCTGACATTAAATTTCTCTTTTGAGGTGTCAAAGGTTTATATTATCCTTACAAGATGCCCCAATTCTCTACACCGATGTTGAATGAATGAGGGTCCTTGAAATGGAAGGCCTATTGGCATGAATGTGAATGGGTTATTGAAGCCTGTGCGATTTTTATTTACTTCTTTGTTGTATGCGTGTCAGCATGACTATCACAATTTTCTCAGTCTCTCTGTGCATTTCATCAAAGAAACCCCTCAACCGTCGAGCAAGGTAATTTTAAGCAGCAGCTTGACTAGGTAGTACCACCTTTATTTTCACCTGTGGGCAGTAGATTGTCCTGGAGTCGACAGCAAAGGCAGAGAAGGGTGACCTTTGGTGTCAGTGCAAAGATAGTTTCCTAATCTATCTTGTCGAGGGCAGAGGCATACATGTTGAGGTGACTCGGCGCTCCATCATTCCCAATCTATAGGAGCATGTGTTCCGCAGCCAGCAACGCATGGGAAACAGTCACAGGTCAGTTCACCCTTGTCCCTCTCTTAGTGGAGCTGACAGTGACAAATAAGACCACGGGGGAAACGGTGCGTTCAACGCCTCTCTGGTAGTTCAGGGTCTATAGGTTTGGTCAAAGGAAACATGAGCTGCATTGTGGAAGATTCCAATCTGACCAAGTGACTTGAATCTAGTTTGGACAATGCCTGATCACAGGATTATTGAGACGTCATGTTATTTCCACTAAACCACATTGTTCGGCAAACGAAACATGAGCACTACCTTTCAAACTGCTTGCCACCTGCCGATGCTGTTCCAGAGGTCTGATTATAGCTGTCCCCTGGTGACTGCTACACAGACATTGCCCCCAGGTTGGATGGAGGAGTAGGTTCAACATCAACGTCAATATTCCCATGATGGGGTGCTCAGCATTCCTCTAATGAACAGGATCAAAAGCCCGCCTAGAAGCCGAAGAGGGACAAGTGTACTGGGAGTCTGTGCTTCAGGAGCAGAAAGGAATCCGAGTCACCAAGTACCATCTAGCCGCTGTAATGAGGGTCTCTGAACGACATAGGCAAGTCTGAATCAATGTTTAAAGACCCTTTGTGTCTGGGACACGCGTCGAACAACTGTATGTCATGTAATGTAAAGTTTTTGCCAGTCTGTGATGACACACTTTAGATACAACGTGTTGGGAGTACATTCAAATGCTGTTTACATGACCTACGGTTCCTGACTTGTTACAAGGCTTGGACATGCAAAAGCATGTCTGAAAGAATTACCACAGGTAAAAAAAAAGAGAACTACTCTGTCAAATTGAGTTTTTGAAGCACTGTGTGACCAAGTAAGGGTGATTAGTTTTGATCAGAGAATTCGTAAAACTCTTCATTGTGGAAGTGTAAAGCTAATAGATGGGGCAGTGACTTGTTTTGGTTTGTAAACATTGTGTTTCTCCACAGGATGGGGGGAAGATCTCTTGGGTACATCCTTTGGTCAGGTTATGACAGTTTCAGTTGGGTACCATTAACACGTGCTTTGCAGACAGCCCTGGACAGCAGGGACAGTATCTCCATAATTGTTAGGGCAGAGCTTTGTACTAACATGGTCAAAAATAATAGTAATGGTCGTCCAAACCTAGTTCATCCTCATTGAAATGCACAGATGCATTGGCATATTCTGCAGAGATGGATGAGATCATATTCAAAACAAAAGATGACTCACTCAGGACAATCTTCCCATTCTGTTTTGCTTGAGATGGAAAGATGTGTCCTTTATGTGACTCTCCTTCATTGTGCAAGGTGAAATGTATGAGGGACCTCTTCAGAATGTTATGGTGATTAACAACAGACAACGGAATTACTTTCCCAAAACAATTGTTTGGTTTTAGATGGTTAATTACCACAAAATGAAAAACGTGCAAAATAGATTTTTTTATATGGTGTGATAATTTCATCGTGAAATACAATTAATGTGTTGGGTGTTTACTTTACTTTTTTCATAAGCATCCATTCATGTGTTCCATAAATCCTTAAATGTAGTCTAAAAGATATTACTTTCATGTTTCATGTTTAATATTTCGCGTTAGCGGAAAACACTTTACATCTCTGTGTGGCCCTGTGCATTATGAGATCTAGAGTCTAGTGCTTAAACATTTATTCCCACTGGTCTGTATCTCAAATGCATGTAGTTGTGGTAGTATCTGAAAGATACCGACGCGTAACCCATGCTTTAGAAAGTACACGACCACACTCAAAGTGCTTCCACTGTGGCTTTTAATTATTCAAGCAATGCAATAGTAATGACGCTGAGGCTTCGAGAATTATGTAGAAAATAAAACCTTCTGGTTTTGGCTCTGTAAAAGCGCTGGTAGAAGTGTAAAGTGAATGCGGTTGAGCTTCTTGAGGACCACTTTATTCCTTAATCAGCCTTCTGCCCTGCACCACATACGAGTCCCTTTAGAAAATACCACCATTCAAAAAGGCCATGCCTAGAGGGCAACAGCAAATCTAATTCAGACCAACACAGTGCGGGTACCTTTTTTTTTGTAGCACACAAACGTTGAAAAATTGGAGACAACGCCGCCCTCCAAAGTTGTTTATCATCAAAAGCAGATGCATCCTCCTGCCTCTCATTAGGAGACGTGTGCTGTCTAATGGACAGCCATTTGTCTTAAGATGCCTGATAGGCCTTAATGGGGACGGGATGTTAATTAATAAACAGCGTCTGGTGCTACACGTGTTGCCAATTAAGAGTGCTTCACGAGAAGGAATGTAGAGGGCCAGAGGACCGATAGACTTTGGCGTATCAGAGTTTGACATTGGGAGCTAGCGCTCTGTAATATGTGTATTTGTATGATGTAGAAATGGGGTAACAAGGTATTTAGCCCAGTGGGATTACAAGGTTCCTGCCTACAACCGATTTCTCCTCAGTTTTAATACCAATTCACACTGGAAACACGCCTAGTCACTGTTATTCTAGTGGTTGACTAGGTTAACTTTGATATCACCAAAGCAAATATCTAATCAAAGATGTGTATATAGTATGTTGGAATAGTTTTAGAACTCATCGTTGTACACTATGTAATAAAGTAGGTTGGTCTTCTCTGCATTGAGGAGTAAAACTTTGCCACTTTTTTGTTTACAAGGCAATGCTGGGCAAGTTACCTTTTTGTCCTCACTTCCCTTTTAAAGCACAAATCCAGGAGTCACAGAACACGCTCATAGGACTTTGTCACCCTTGAATGCCCCAAAGTGAAAGCAGAACACAGAAAATTAGCTTTCAGTTTTTGTGCCTCAGATAAATGGAACAGGGTTCAACAGGCATTTAAACTAGAGCAGGTTGTTTTGGTTGAAATGTTTTTTTTTCATTGGAGGATATGTAAGTATAAGAGTGTTCTTATTTTGCTTAAAACATATTGAACTGCATTGTAAACATTGTAACATATTTGTATTGTTTTCTTATGTTTCTTTTCTTTATGTTTGTTTTGTGGTTTTCTGCCGTTAAGCAGAGCACGGTTGCAAAATAGACCTAGTCTCTGTCAGTTTAGTTAATAGCTCTAGTTACTCCTGTAAAAATACATAAAATAATACTAAATGAATCTCGTCCTGTTCGGGATGCTATTCATACGCTGTATTCACGGCCAATGTTTCACTAAAACACATGTTGTTGCTATTCTGTGTGAATATAGCAACCTTTGATTGATTTTTATACTTGGACAGGCATTTTACCCTCTGGGGGCAGGAGGTTGACTCTAATTGTTTGGGGGCTGAAGCCGATGGCTGGTGTCTGATGTGTGTGTCCCCGACATATCTGCCACTGTAGGCCGGATTTCTGTCCTTAATGCGGTGCTCCCCTGAAATTGCAACCTGCAGAATAACAAACAGACAGTATGCCAATATAGATGTGACGGTCGATGATATAAACAGGAGGATTTTAAAAACTGCAGTTTTGTTGTGTGCCTTTTTCACGTCGCGTGAAACGTTTTTGCTGCGATAACAAAGATTGTAGTCATTTTCTTGCGTCCCCGTAGACACGTAGTTTTCTAACGCACACTTCCGGTTCCGAATTTAAGGGCAACCTTACCGCAACGTGATTTCTCCATGAGATCTGACTTGCAGTGGGACCTAACATTGGGTCTGAAAATTGCAAATGCTGCCCACAGAGCCTCTGAATGTCAATGATAATCTGTTGAGACACGAAGAAGGAAGTAAGAAAGTAGGCTGTTATTCCTTTGAGCAGAGAGTCATTGTAAAGGGTCTGACCAAACTTGGGGGCTACTCTCAGGTTGGCAATTCAGCACTCCAGACTAGTAGTCACTATCTCTTCAGATGACAAAAAAACATTGATGGGTCTTGTCCTTGTCCTGGCTGTAACTGTACACAAACTCAGGGCCTCAGCAGTGCCCAGGGCTCCTCTTATGCTTCACAGCGAAGGCCAAGGGACAGACAGGCGATTCAGGTGCGTGGTCCTCAGAGGGGACGACTAGAATCGGTAATGAGAGTCTCGAGCGCGAATGACTATAAGGGCTCTCTCTCCAGCGATGAATAGCAAGCACATCTTTTCAGTTATTGACAAAATGTCCGCCGCTTGATGCAGTATGAGTCCAGTGCCTTTGTGATGAGCGGCGGTGTTCTCTACAGTGTGGCAGAGCTGCGTGACCGTGAGGCGTCCTAATCTTGTTTGTGGTTAACAGGCACAGAGCGCCGAGAGTGAAAAGAAGGCAACGCCTTAATGGAGAGTTTTCAAAGAACGTTGTTTAAATGGAGCACTGCGTGTTGGATTTCGAACAGCCTTCCGGTGGAAAGTTTTAAGTAGAAGGTTGGGGCCAGTGTTGCCATCGTGTAACGGCACATTTTACTCATCGTTCATCTGCTAGACATACATCATTAACGGGAAGCGGCAGGTTAAAAATCCTACACTGCAGGCCGCCCAGAATACCAGGTCTGAACTAAAGGGCACAGTGCACTACAATCTGGGCCTCAAGTAGACTGCAGAAAGCAATATTTCTTCAAATCAACTCCACTCAAAGCACCATTAGACCCCAATCCCTCCTTCCACCAAAGGCCCTAATGGCCTCCTACTTGGGACAGGTGCTCTGCAAATTGCTTCCTCTATATGATTAATGAGCAAAAATCTATCAAGGAGTAGGGGAGGGTTTCCAAATTTGTGTGTAGGCTGAGTGTGTGTATGTGTGTGTGAACCTGAATACATATATTACGTGTATTACAGCGATGGGTTGTCAAAGTGTAAGACAACGTGTCCCCTTGGCTGATTGTTATGCAGGCAAAGTATGTTTTTGTAATGTCCTAATGTTGCCAATGATAGTTTGATTAAAGCCATAATCCAGAGCTGACCAAACTTGACTGTGCTACTGTGAATGCTTTTGAACGTGTAATACAGCATTTTTAAACATGCTAGTTTGCAAACCAAAATACTTATCAATAAATACTTTGACTACATCGGTTTGAAAACGTATCTTGAGATTATAATTCACTGGATAAACCTGTCAATAAAAACACAATATTTCATTATACAATACACACACATAATCATAACCTACTTGCAGATAATAATATCATGGAAATCGAATTAAATATTGATTTAGACCACACAACCTTCGTTTTACAAAATGTCTGCGTACACACAAGAACGCTAAAAAGACTACAAACGATCAAACAAGCATGCACTTTAGAGGGTGTTTTTAAAAACCTTTCTAAAAATAGGTGACCTAAAACGCTGTTTGCGTGTGAATGAGAGGCCGGGTAGAGGAAAGTGTTTGTTTTGCCACATATCCATATTAGTGGGGAAAAGGCCTTCAGAGTTTTTCCCTGTGACATGTTTTTCCTATATACCTTACCGCTGTTTCTGTTCTTCCAGGATCATTACACTCCGGGCCTACCCGCTTGCCTGTCTGCTCGCCTGTCCAGCTTAGCTCAACTCTGCCTTGCCAGCTGTCCTCATGACCAGTGGTTCCTACTATGAACCAATTGTTTATCACTTCACTCCGTTGTCTGTGTGCACACCACTGATTGTAACACTACTTAACAGTCTTGGGGTGTGAGCCACCTAAAAGAGCGAAGTGCACAAATAACTGTAAAAACAGCTGTAATGGTAATCATCATCATCATCATCATCATCATCATGGTAATCATGTAATGGTAATCAAAAAAATTAAATTTTAACATAATCAAAATGAATTCCTACCCAACATAGTATGCTACCTGTTCAATTGCAGTCAAACAATAGCTAATACTATTTGCAAGGCTGTAATTGACAGAGCACTACTGATTATGACAAGTGCACCTGATTAGCTGGGCAGGACATGTGAGCGGTGAAGGGGACCAGCATGTGTAAGCATGTGCACGCTTTAGAGTGCGTATCTCTTTGTGTAAGCATGTGCACGCTTTAGTGTGCGAATGTCTTTGTGTAAGCATGTGCACGCTTTAGTGTGCGTATCTCTTTGTGTAAGTATGTGCACACTTTAGTGTGTATTTCTTTGTGTAAGCATGTGCACGCTTTAGTGTGCGTACTTCTTTGTGTAAGCATATGCACGCTTTAGAGTGCGTATCTCTTTGTGTAAGCATGTGCACGCTTTAGTGTGCGAATGACTTTCTGTAAGCATGGGCACGCTTTAGTGTGCGTATCTCTTTGTGTAAGCATTTGCACACTTTAGTGTGTATTTATTTGTGTTAGCAGGTGCACGCTTTAGCGTGCGTATCTCTTTGTGTAAGCATGTGCACGCTTTAGTGTGCGTATCTCTTTGTGTAAGCATGTGCACGCTTTAGCGTGCGTATCTCTTTGTGTAAGTATGTGCACGCTTTAGAGTGCGTATCTCTTCGTGTAAGTATGTGCACGCTTTAGTGTGTGTATCTTTTTGTGTAAGCATGTGCACGCTCGCGTGTGCGTATCTCTGTGTAAGCATGTGCACGCTTTCGTGTGTGTATTTCTTTGTGTAAGCAGGTGCATGCTTTAGCGTGCGTATCTCTTGGTGTGAGCACGTGCATGCTTTAGTGTGCATATCTCTTTGTGTAAGAATGTGCATGCTTTAGTGTGCGTATCTCTTTGGCACATGTGTTCAACACTCGTCGATATTAGTTGGGCCGGCCATGCACCCAGAACCTGAGAAATCCTCCGAACTCAGCCAATCTCCATGGCTGTTGAATCCTTTCCCTTCGCAGGTCACCCGTAACATTCCCTAGAGACGGGCAGCAGCCACAGCAGCACAGGAGAGCTGAGAGCTGGACACCGACGATAAGACGAGGGGGACCGCACAGAGCGCCTTGAACCTCAGACAGCAAAAACTACAAGTGGAGGCATAGCAACCCCTTTTATATCAAGGTGCATGGAAACGGTGGCCATCCTGGGGCATGTACACAATGCACTGTAAACAGGGGAGTGTTGTTCTGAAAGCATCCAGAACATCTTTTGCACAACTTTTCAAGAGCGTGTCCGTCCCTGAATGACATTTTCATTCCAAATTTGCAGGAGATTGCGTCGATTTCTAAAACAGTCAACGAACAATAGAATATCAAAAATAAAGACATTTATTAGAACTGCATGGTAGATGTCTAACCCATCAACAAACCCTTTTTGTCAGCGCCTCTTACATAACTTTTCCCCACATATGGAGAGGGAAATTAAAGAGCTGCGACTGCTTCTGTTCCAGTAGCGCTGTCCTTTTTTGACGTCGGCACCGATACGCAGCCTTCTCTAATGGCAGACACATGACAGTCGGCACACCCCTGAAGCCTCTGTAGAAAGCTGTCTAGCTTCATTTGTTTAGGCTAGCGTATGACTACCTAATCCTGACCGCCATGAATCTTTAAATCTCTATGTTCGTCATGTTGTGGACCGGTCCAGCACGGCGCTGTTTGATGCCTTAGCGTTGCAGTGTAGAAGGACCAAAAAGCCGAGCGGTAAGAGCAACATGGCCTTGACCTGAGCGTGACCTCTCTTCCTCAACACACAGCGGACAGTGACAGAGTGTGGGTGTTGCGGAAGGGGAAAATGGGCGTTCATTTGCTGACCAGCTTCCCACCCGCTCCACAAGCCATTCATTTTCATTAAGGATGACATCCTGCTGCCCCAACTCCGTTAATGATGACAAACAGCACGTTCACGGAGTCAGCCCGTGTTCATTATTCCCCCTCTGTGTCATCCTTGAGACAAAACATTCACATTAAATAAACGAAACAAACATTCCCAGTGACAAGGTTATAAAGATGTGTTCTATTTTCTTTGTGTGGAGAAAATTAGATTTTGAGCGTAAAGTTTGACTGTGGCAGAAAACTGGTGGGTATGCCCGGACTTGCTGTACATTAAAGAAAGTAATATTCCTTGGATTGAGAGCAAATTCTTCGCTGCATGAAAGGTGATCACAGTGGGGCCGACTCTCTCCGGCAACACTCACTATTTCCCCATTAACCATCCTGTCACATTTTAGAGATTAAGCTCTGTCCTCCGTTAACAACCAGCTGAGGACAGAGTATGCTTTTTTGAGCGCTGGTGGGCCGTTTCTCCATCATCGTGGCGCGTCTTTGTCGAGTCTTATTTTATAGACAGCAGTAAATGCATCAGCGGTCTCTTTTACATTTTATGACCTCCATTACACTACAAGGCAACTTCACTTATCCTCCTGCCCTTTGGCTGTGACACCGCCTATCAGTCACGGCGGCCTTTCCAGAAACCCCGGGTCTCGCTGGGAAAATTAAACTTCACCTCAAGAGGGAAATGGAAAACTCTATTCACCACACAGCAGGATGGTGTCCTATTTTGATTCCTTGTCTGCGTCTGAAAGGTGTTGCATGATTTATAATTCTTGAATTGAACCCATATGAAATTCCTGTTTTGAAAAACTCCAACGTTCTTTGGACGGATATCCCAAAATGTCAATGAACATGCGACGTACATTCTACAACACAACGTTGCTTCAAGTGTGTCCCTTTGAATGTATGTTTATGGACATTCTCTGCCCAAACCCCCACAAAACACACCATTTGCTGCACTCTCAACCTGCTCTATGTCTGTTTCCCCAATAACAACCAGCAGAGTCGCCCTCTCTGTCCCCCTCCACACAGACAGAGTCTGACCTGGATGGCTGTCATTTCAAAGCAGCACCTGCTACGCCACGGGCTCCTTTGTGCTGGGTCACCGGGGCAGCCCATGCCGGGTAATGGAAGGCAGGCGTTGGGGAAATTGATTTTAACACTCGGGCCAGTCTGGACCCGGATGACTAAAGGGTTCAGATGAAATACTCTTTGTGTCGGGTTTGGTGATTGGTGGAGAAGGAGCAGTGGGAAGGAGAGACGGATGTCAGATTGATGTCACACCAAACCCAAACACTGTGAGGTGGGAGAGGAATGCGTTTGGCACACATCTCCCAATCGTACGTAACCGCACAGACGACCCGCACAGTCCACGCGTTTAGGCGCTGATGTTTGGTCAAAAGCAGAACACACTCCTCAAACTGATCAGGAAAAAGTGGGAAATGAAAAAATCATCTGTATCAGTCAGTGCTGCACCGTTCGACAAATACACATTTGCAAATTATTTTCCCATTAGATTTGACTACTTTAGATTTGACTCCCCTACCTGGTGACAACCTTTTATGGATCACTCTGCCACTGATTAGTTATGGGATACATTTGAAGTTAATGGATCGGTAAATACTGCCTGCACTGACAGTGAGAGGCTGTCCGAGAGCATTGGCTTGATGGTTGTGCATGGCTTCCTCATCATCTAACTATCATCTAACTATATATATATACTGGGGGATTAGTAAATAGATCTTAGATCATTGGATCACATGTACGTTATCTCAACTGTGTCGATTGTGATTTATTTTTTTACATTTTGCTGTGAAACCATTGCCATTCATTTTGTATCAAGAGGGACATCGTTGATTGCCCTCTGCTCTTCCCCAAAAAATGTGTTATTCATATGCAAGTATTTACAGGACACGTGTGCATTATGCATTTACATTTCCGTCAAGATAATAATTTATTTTCATGAATGGTAATGTGTGATAAATGGTGTATACCGTATACTGGTGTAAGAATGCTGCTTTGTTTACCTGCAATTACAAGAGTGCAGCCTGGGCAACATCAGAATGTGAATACCATGCATTCATGACATCATCGTCATGTTTTTCTGTTAGCCACAGCAAGGGGCATCGCAAATTATAGTGGTGTGTACATTTCTCAGCAACCATTATGCGAATGAATGAGAAAGACTGAAAAGACTTTGAATCCTTTTTATCTTTTGGCAATAAATAACTAAAATCTTCACACTATTACTGTATACAATCACAACAACTCGTCAATTAATTCCACCGCTAGAAACACCGCTGTTTTTGTTGAGGAAGCTGTGTGTGCTTTGTAAACAGTGCTTGAATAATGGTTACCTCTGAGATGTTGAAGCCAATAAAAAGCCATACTGCAGCCCGGTAAAGAATGTTCTGACAAGCGAAAGGCATAAAGAGCATCTCATACTGTAGATGTTTCTGATTTTAGAGGCTGTAGAGCAATTATAAAGGAGGTTGTCTAGTTAATAAGGTAATGCACAGATCAGTGTGAAGTGGCTGATTGTTATGATTGGGACACATGCACCACTGTCTTAATGAGAACCAGAATACAGGAAGAACTTAAAGCTCTTGAGTGATTGATTAGGACAACTGAACATAGAAGCCGTTTTAGAAAAACATTCACTGTTTTATTTATTAGGAAAAGGGATAAAACATTAGATTTTTTTTCACCTAAACGTTCAATGGGTTATGAAAGCGGAAACACAAGAACAGTGTTTATTTCCTTTTTTGAACGAAACCTGCTATGCTGCGTTTATTTTAGGCACCACATTTATATGAAGTTGCTCCCTTGGAAAAAAAAACAGGAAGAGGGAAAAACAACTTTCCTGAAGAAATTATTCAAGATATCGTTTGGCAGTTTGGGGCCACAGCATAAAATAGCAACAGGAAAAAATGCAAAACTTGAAATTGGACAGAAATGTAGTCAAACAACATGTGGATATGGAAGATAAGAAAACAACCAACCTGGGCCTCAGTAACGGGTGACAGCCCAACCCACAGGCACTTCAGCATTTTCAACATTATGCAAATGCTATCGCTATTTACTCAGCGTTGATAAGTAAATGTCAGTGAAATGTTATTGTTTTTGTGGCTACAACGGACTCTTGACTATTTGCCAGTCCACTGCATCCTGAACTTTCAACTGAACTTATATAAGACACAGCGGTGCGTTACGTAACAGTCTTAGTTACAGCCAAGCAGGGTTTATCACCATTTATCCTTACCAAATTCTAACACTTTCTACCTAATACATCTTGTGGATTATGTTGACGGAGGTGTTAGCCTCATTTTATTACAATGCTACACACAAGAATATATCATACTGCATGCTACTTGTTACTGCTCTTTATTGAATCAACATATCATATTGGATTTGGGGACAATTTAGATTCGTTTTTTGAAAACCGTGCAATGTCCATGCAATTCTGATAGAAATTATACACTTTGTATTAAGCCAAACACATACAAACTAATTCAACTTCAACAAGTTTTTTTTAATGTAAATACACCTATGTTTGGCATTGATGAGTGGGTTGTTTTTCATGCTCCTTGCTGTAACCTAAACGGGCATCCACAATCAGAGGCATCGAGCAAAACCACCATCCACCTCCTCTATGCATACAGACAAGCAGATCCAAGGTTGGTTTGTCCCTTACCTCTATCAAGCAACAGTACATTCAATAGTTTGAGCTCAGCTTTTGAAGTGGATCGGTGTGTTTGTGTGAGAGCAAATACGCAGGGTGACCGCTGACTCCACAGCAGCACACCCACTCAGGTCATCGCGAGAGGACGAACGTCATTCAACGAAACGAAACGTTTAACACGATACACACAAGGTGTATACGTAGTCTCTGGTATGGAAAGTTGAGATTTAGACTTCAAGCGAGGAGCGCCGTCGGTGACAAGGACTTGGGCTGAAACGTGGTAATTCTCCCAGGGGACAAAGAGAGGGTGGGAGATAAGAGGGAGGGGGTAGAGAAAATCTCTGTGTGAAAGCTTATAAGCTGGGGAGAGAGATGCTCTTATAAGTGTCTGTCAGACATCATGCAAAGAGGCTTAGAGCCGTTGTCAACGTCCCCCGTGGTTGAAAGGACAACGTTGGAAGGACGTTGGGACGTCGCGCCGTGGCTCTTCAAGGCGTCCAGTGGTCAGGGTTAGATGTGCTGTCAATATACCCTGACACCGTTAAATAGCTACAGGATCCACTTCCTCACAAAGGCTACTCTCAAAGGAAGCGTTGCTCCATCCAAGGTAACCATCATTGGCTACTTATGGTGTGTGTATCTCTTTAAATGGAATTTATAACTTTCAGTGGCGTCACAGTACATGTCCCATGATGACAGTCCTCTTGAAGTCTCAATATTTAACACTAATTGTGTCTGCCATCGTGCTGGATCTCCCGCGAAACTGTGACAAATTGCTTTATGGCACAAGGAAGTGCGTCACTGAATCAGGAAAAGATTAGAGCATAGGTGTTGATCAGTCTAGCAATATGCGGTGACCACGAGCATTCTGCAAGTCTTCTTTGCGACGGTTGGGGAAAAATTCACTAAACAAACGGTAGGGGTCGCCAAAGTCACCTCCTACAGGTAAACTGCCTTTAGTGACTTTAAGTGTGACGAGTTTCACGTTGAAACACACACTCAAAGCGACGCCATGTCTCCCATCTTGACCTTTGACTTTTTCAATGCAATCTAAAACATGAGGACCACAAACCCTTTGCTCAGTGGACCTTTTTCCCTTGACCTACAATTGACTGAACAAATGCATTTGTTTGGTTTGTTAGTCTCACTACAGGAAATAGCACATCAAAGACGGCGTGAGAAAAAAGCCCAAAGCCGAGAGGAACGACTGCTCCACTCTCCTTTTGAGCCAGCCAAGGATTCATGGGGATGGAAAAAGCAACTTTTCAGATCAAACACAAATGACACTTCTAATTGACGAAAACGTCACTGTATGCATGATCCTCTCCGGGTAATCAGAGAGGCTGCATGTGTATTCACACTCTATGAACTAAATGTGTCTGAAGGAGGGGGCGCTTGCACAAAGAGGTAAATAACAAGTACCTGTACCGTAGATGTTACTGTGAGACTTCAGATCAACGTGAACGGAAAAGAAGAAACGGTCGTGTGTGTGGAGCACGTTTGAATAAAAAACACGACAGAGCTCGCAGCGCAGTGCACCGTTTTGTAGCGTAATGACAGTGGCAGTGGGGATGGGGTTTACACTATTGACATGGCGGCCATGATCAAATGACTTATTCTGGCTGCGTTTGATGATGTAGCTCTTTGCATACATCAGCCATTGGAAAATTACAAACATGAGCCATTGCCACCATAACGACTGTCTATTTCTCCTCACAGGGGCTGCCCTGAAGCAGACAAATGTGACGATTTTCGCTCCATGAGACATTGAGCCAGCGCGCTCTCCATTTCAGAAATGTCACAATGGAGATAAAAGCAAATTTGTGCCCTCGTTTATGTTCTGCACTTTGAAACATGGCGGCGAGCGCCCTAATGGACGTCCCTCTCTGCCATGCTAATGTTGCTTGTTCCCTGCTACCTGGAGGGGATGAGACAGTCCAGTCAGCCGGTATTCCAACAAGGTTTCAAGAGAGAGAGAGAGACACTCACTGAAGGTTTGCTGAATTCCAGCTCAGGGAGTAGCTTGACAATTGCGTTTGCTTAACTGTAATGGGAAAGAATTTGCTATACGGACAAGTAAACATGTCTTTGCGTCTTGTCACCAGGCTATTATTCTGTGTGATATGTCTCTTGTTTGCTGTGCTGTAAATATCTGTGAAAGCAGATAACAACACATGATTGTGTTTACAATTGCATTTAATCATAGACCTACTCTGCACGTGATGGTGCTCCTCGACATCTTTTCCATCACACCTTTTGTGAAATCTCGGCAGTTTTCTAAATTCTCAAATTTCAAATGATCAGAGCTGCGGAGGAAAGGATTCTCCCGCACGCATGCTGCTTCTAGTGCCAAATGGTTGAGGGACCGGAGGCCTGTTGTATCCAATGAAATACCTGCTGATGTGTAGTCCAGATTGGGCTCTTCTTCAGGGGACCAGGTGTGTGGCCCCAGGCTGGACCGTGCCTTGCCACAGCCAACATGCCTTTGGGTTCCTATGTTTATGGATGATGCCCAAACCCAACAGTTCACCCCACAACCTCCGCTTTGGCTGCTAGGAAGGATGGAGTTTGTGTGATGGAGGGAGAGAGGGATTTAAGGAGAGACAAAAGATACTGAGAAAAAGAGAGAGAGAGAGAGAGAGAGAGAGGAATAGAGAAAGAGAGATTAGATCGATGGCTGGGCGTGTTAGTGAGGTAATGGTGCCTTGACAAAATTGTTTGTCGGCGTCCTCACGGAGATGAGTTCTTTATGGCCTTGAATAAATTAGCCAAAGCCGTAATCGCGTCATTAGTGTGCTTGGAATGCGGCCACCGGTGTTATTGGGGCGGTGTCTGCTCTGAATGGAGAGGGAACAGACTGCGTGTGGACGAAGGTGATCTACTACAGCCATGGGACGCCAAAAGGCTTCCGCAAGTTCCGGCTGATTGCTGCTCTTGAGAGGATTTTCCTTACTCAGACCTATGACACCCCCCCCCCCCCCCGCCGTCCTAGAGCGGCCCTTGAGAGAGAGCACTGTTGGGGACGGTCTGGGTGTCATTTAGCGTGTGGGACCTCGCCTGGCTCCTGCCTCCACTAAGCTGTCGTCTGCAAAATGACGGAGGAACAAAGTGTAGGGTTTCTGGTTCACTACTTATTGTGTGTAAATTACTCTTTATCAATTTTGTAGATTATCAATTAATTCATAAATTAATATTATAATCGATCAATTTGATATTAAATAATTAAGGGGGCACCACCCAAAGATTTAAGCTTATTGCATGGCTCAATGGGAAACCAGGTCTGATTTGGCATTAATTTAATAAGTAGGCCTAGTTTAAGTTTTAGTCTCAATTCTGAAGTAGTGACGTTCTAAGTTACGAGAATAAATGATTGTATGGAAACGAAGATATGACACAGCTGGGATTGGTTGCAAAGCAATTCTATTTATTTACTAGTCTAAAACACATGAAAATTACAGTACTACAAAGAATGACTAAATGATGACATTAATAAACTAAAGTGGTTAGTAGCTAAACATACACAGTATAACAGTTGAAATATTGATAAATTATGGTAAGCATAACACATCAGAAATTGTCTAAGCTTTAGCATTCAACGCTCAACGTTTGATAAGCATGGGTTACGTTACTGTGAGAAGAAAGGCTGAGCTGTGGCTCAAGGATTGGTCTTATTAGCTTGCAATTTGAGAAGTCCGTGGTTCCTTTGGTAAAGTTCTGAAAGTTAGTTCCTTGTTTGAATAAACATGGAACAGCAACGTGGGTTTTTTGGTCTTCTTTGACGTGTTAATCGTGCGCTGGTTCAGTTTGAAAGTGTGCAAGGTTTTCCGGCCTTGTAGTGAGGAAAAGGCCTAAAATCCTTTGTCCAAAGAGTTGCTTGCAGACACGTGGTCAAGGATTAAGTTTGGGTGCAAATTTTATCCTGTTAGAACGAGGTGGCCGACCAGGTTCTAGTGGATGTTAAAAAGCCAGGTTCCCTGGATGAGAACTCTATTTAAGCTAGTCTGAGAAGGGGTGTCCAAAGGTGGCTGAGGTCACCTGATTGGCCAAAGGCCAGTGGTCAGAGGTGTTGATTATCTCACTGTATGAGATAAGGTTTTCAGCTTGATTAGCTCAAATCATTTTCTTTCTATTTATACCTGTATGCTTGGAATATGTTCTATATAAACGTTTGCAAAGTTTACAAAATATCATGGTGGACATTTGGATACCAAACATGACTAGGCTAATTATGTTAGTTAGCTTAGTAAAACAATACAAAATATATAATTTTTACAAAATACAAACAATTGATGTTACAATTTCTTCTCATTGTCAACGTCCAATAATTTAATTGATTGTTCCTTTGCGACAGTTTCTTAATCCCAATTCATAAATCCTTAAAGTAGCAGTTGGAATGGCTGGAATAGAGTTAAGGTTTTATGACCCTTTGTGTTGAGAGACCATGCTTCGACTCTCTGGAATGAGGGGGATGGTTTGAGGATTGGTTTCCCTACAAAAGCCAATCCCAAAGGTTGAAACAACGCTTTAATACCCATTTTGTTGAATTTCACGAGACTCCAAATAGAGGAGGGATAAAAAGCTGGTTTTGAAGCCCCCCTCACTGGCTGGCCTATCGCCAAATGAATGGAGATAAGAACGACTATTCACGTCAGCCACTGTCAGCGGCTGCAGAATCCTGCGTTTGAGGGAAGGTTGGATTTTAAGACGGACAGACTCTGTCTATTCCAAACATTTACTCCAATACAGTCCTCAAATAATCATCATTCTGCTCCGCAAACTCGCCTTGAAGTAAATGTCAAATCAATTAAGCAAATTTAGGCAATTAGTTATCTAATTCTTATTCAATATGGATATTTTCTCCCATAACCTTTCTCTCTCTCTTACACACACACACACACACACACACACACACACACACACACACACACACACAAACACACTTTAGATTAACTCAGAACTCAATGTGTTCGAAGTGCTAAATTCCAAAATGATATCTGGCACACCTAAATTGCTTCCCTCAAACTGCCACCTGATTTGGTTTTGGGACAGTTAAATTACACCTATTTATCAAATCAAAGAGTGCATAACATTCTGTATGCAAAATCCTTTCAATAGAAACAGTAGCCAACCATACAGAATATGTTTGAGTCGTCTGAATGACTGATGCTTGGTGAATGTAGTTAAGCTATTGACTGGTCATTGACCACTGATAAAGAACCATTACCACGTCTTAAGATGTTCTGTACTGTGATTTGTCTGCCATCTCCACGCAGGGAACAAGGCTGTATCTCATGCAGAGGTAGTCACAGTCTGAACATTCACATATTCTAAATAAACATGTTCATTGCCTGAGTGATGACGATTCCAGGCTGCCCCCCTTTCTTGACAAATGAGATGAAATTGGTCTGCCACTAGAATCATAATTGACGAGTTTATGTCTTTCTGCTCCACTTTAGGTTTTCATCTTGTCCTGGCGTAATATCTTGTAAGTGGAGCATAGACAAGCAACACACACATACACACACACACACAACACACACACACACACACACACACACACATACACACACATACACAAAGCTCCCTCTCTATTGCTCTCTCTTCCACACACACACACACACACACACACAAATATGCACACCCAGCCGTCCCTCTTTTCACCACCACCGTCTCCAACGCACACACACACACACACACTCACAGGCCGAAAAAAGCATAGACACACACACTCCAGCATAGACACACACACTCCATTCTCCGTGATGGAACGGAGCTCCCTCTCTCCCATTCATTCGTACCATAGGGGCAGAGAGGCTGCAGTCCACGCCTCAGTGCACCCTGATGGTCCACTACCAACATTAGCTTAGCGGGCTCAGCTGGGAGAGGAGTCTCTTACCACAAATCAGCGTTGGCCTGCCTCCTCCATTTAGCATGCACCACGCCGCCCATGCCGCGCCCACTGGAGATTGACAGGCTAATTTCATGATGGAGGTACACAGCAAAAACGTCGTGCTACTCTCCACTACACACTTAAATCAATGTTTTGGGGGAAAGAAACACGCACCCACACACTTTTCTCTTTTTTTACACACACACGCACACACACACAAGAGGGTAGAAGCATGCAGAGATAAACAAATACACAAAGCCTGATTCAGTGCTAGACACAGACCCTTATAGGAACACACTGATTTGTGTTTTTACACTGTTGCACACCCACCCACCCACCCACCCACACACACACACACACACACACACACACACACACACACACACACACACACACATACACATTTAAAATGAAGCTTTTTTTGTCAAATTGCTGGAACAAGCGCAGGATAGATTTCTTTGGGGGGTGAATCTCAGAGAATGTATTCTTTGATTTAGTTTCTATTGAAGCTGATGGTTTGGGTTGTTGTTCAGGTTCAGTCAATGTAGAGACCTGCCGTGTGCAAAGGTGGGAAATGACTGGAATTGGGGAACATTATCTGGATAAGAACATTGTCAATTGCTGCAATTTTGAAAAACTTTGAAGGGATGGCAAACAAAGACGATAGTGTTTGCAGAACAAAGCGAAGCGGTCTCGGGAAGTAGCAAATACACAAAGGTTCAGAACGGAAGTAATCAGTTGTAGTTTTACTGTGGCGAACACAATCCTCAACACAATAGTGGAAAGAGATTCACGAAAGACAATTGATTTTTTTTTTCGTGATGAGAATTGCTCAACGCAGGGCCATGGAAACAGATGAAGCTCCACATTTGCTGGCAGTTGAAATGGCCGTGCACCACTCGGAGCACAGTGACTCAGTTTCACTTTGGCTGTGAAAAATGTTTTCCAGAGAAACTTTACCTCAAGTGTGTTCTCGACGAACACAAGAAAACGTCTAGCTCAATAGACAGACACTTAAACATAGCACGCTCTCATAATTGATTTGTGCATTTTTCACAAGAATGTGAGCCACTTCACTAAACAGCTTGACTAATTTAGCCATTTGACCTGCTGCGAGCATCCGTCACGTCCTAACCATAATGCACTTGGCATCTACAAGGGTGTAAAAATCCAGGCACCAGAAGCTTTTCTTAAGTGCCAGGTTGCTGTGCAAATTTAAAAATACGTTTCTGTCTAGATGTCTTCTTGCTATACACCGTCATGTCTTTCCCCGTTCTCTTCAGTCAGCCCAAAAAAAAATAAAAAATAAACTGGAGCGATTTCAAAGTCATTGTCAGTTCACCAGAGTGTGAAGAGCTATTGCCCAGGTAAACAACTTGCTATCACCTTCTTTATATAGCAGCTGCCGTCTGCCTAATCATCTGGATTGACAACCATTCAAAAGGATCATAGACTAGAGGACCTGAAACTAGACCAACTCGCCTAGGGTCAATGAGTTTCAGTGAGGAAAACTGTTGATAAACATTGATAAATTATACTCTCCCTTCACTCATCAAGCTAACGTCCTTGAATTTCTTTTATAATTTATATCTACTTCCAAGTTTTATTTAAAAATGAAAGCTGACTCGAGTTTTAGACAACACCATCCCCTGAAGTTCCTCTCCCCCTTTATATTTCACCAACACATCCATCACCCCTGTGGGCAACTCCTGGCTGAGGAGGAGGAGGGGGGGGAGGGGGGGGGACTTCACAGTCAGCATCCCCTGGACCCTGAAAACACTTGATATCTCTCTCCAGATCTGGCTGTGGTCCAACAGCCTGCCTGCCCACCGCCATCCCCGTGTCCCCTCTAGACAGATAGCGGTGCGCTGGGAGAAAAGGCGGCAGGCAAAGGGCCCCGGGAGACGGTGGGTCATTGTCACAGAGCAGTGGAGCAGGGAACATTAATTGCTGAATCAGAGCCGGGCGTCTGGGGGGGGGGCTCCGGGGTGGAGGTAATTGGGAAAAGGAAGGGCCTGCTGACAGGGCACTGGAAAGTTGGTGGAGACTAATGGCTAGGAAATGACACAGCTGACACGGGCGGGACAGCGGGGAAGATGGCGCGGGCCAGACAGGTGTACGGGGGAAGTGCGCGTCAGTGCGTTTGACAAAGACAACGGCGGATTGTCCCAGAGTGAGTTTGCCGGACTTCCACACTCCGGACGGAAGGATGATATGGCATTTCAGTTTAGGTTATGATGGATGCACTGGAATTATTTGAACTTTATAAATACATGGATGCCGCAATGTTTGATCTTGTTAGAGCTTCACTGATGCCAAAAGTTGAATTCTGCTTATTAGACGCACTGACTTCAGGCACCAGAGAATCCATTTTGCGATGGACATAGTTTGACGACGAGCGGCCGCTTATGAAAACAAAACCCTGGACAGAAACAGTTTGTCTGAAACGTTACTTGCTGGCAGTTCTATATCTCAATGAGCCAAATGCTCCATGGTTGGAGGGAGCAAAAGGAACGACTGACTGGGCAGGTTGATGCATTGCACTAAAGACGCAATGAGGAAGATAATCAGCTAATTAATCAGTTACTGTATGAATGGATGAATGAACTGGGTGAATCTCCTTCCACAAAATAACGCTAATTAAAAGAGTACAGACAATTTCCTAAAATTGCAGCCTATTCAAACATAATTGAAGATCAGGACCTAAATCTGTGTAATTTCCCGGATTTAAGGGTGCATAGGTAATGCTCAATTGAACAGATGTGTGGTTGCAAAATGTTCAAGTTTGAGTGGCCGTAAATAAGGATACAGCATGGCTGGCAGTGACACTTGTTTACCACAAGCTGTGCTATTATCGTAAATGACTTCTCCATTGTCTTTAATTGCACTTTCCGTGCCATGGGTACTTCATGAGAACAACAACTAGTCTGATTAAGAATATTTTTGCACGAGGAAACAGGTTGGGGAATGTTTTTCATAATCTGCATTAACCTGTGGCGTAGAAAGTATTTGTAGTCACCACAGGCCTGTTTCATGTACTTAACTGAGCATTGACGGGATAATTTGATCATAGCCGTAGCCAGTAATCTCAATGTCAGGCTTTCTCTCTAAATCAGGAATGTGGATCGGGATTTCATTTGTGAATCTCAGATTTAGTAGCATTACAAATGAAAACTGTTTTGTTCAACACTTTTTCTATTTATGGTATCAATGGACAAAGCTCTGCCTGCTTGGCTTGTCTCCTCTTTGTGTTAATAGGGCCCCTATGATTTAATAATGACTAAATCAATAAGCGGTAAAACTAAAGATTAAATGCCTGTCTATTTGCCCTAAATGATCTTGTCCATCCCCAAAAAACGTCTTACATTGTAGCTACTGTCCTTATTATAGCAGCATAAATATACAGTATATATTACCCACCTAACCTAAGTGTAGATCAAATTTATTTGCAGGTTTGTGGCTTAAAATGTATTGGCACAGTTTATGGATATTTTTACTCCCATTGAACATTGCAACGTTTCTGGGTTTAAGATAGATTAAAAACAAAAGCAAGAAACAAAAATGTATTTCTATGAATCAGACAGTGTGTGTCATAAAGGAGAACAAAGACAGTCCCCAACTTGAAGGACGTAACAATGACCTCTGACCCCTTCTAACTCACACACCTAACTCTGAGGTATAACTGAGTATAACTGAGGTAGATGAGGACATACTACAGTGCTGCTAGTCTACACAGTCTAGCTTAGTCTTAATTGGGTTTAGTTAATTTTATAGGACCTCAGGTATTTGTTTATAGATGTCCCACTTGTTGTCTCCTGTCACAGTGGCTCTAAGGAAATGGCCTGATGCTTCTGTTAGGATGACTTCACTCTGAGGGTGAGTGTTTTATACATCCATTTAAACTCGGACAAGCATTCATTTATTGACCTATAGGACGACGCGCACAATCTTTTTATACAACTTTTCTATTAAGCGTTTCATTCACGAGTAAACAAAAAAAATGAACTAGGCTCATGGGTGATTTAAGACCCAATTTGCTCCTGTCAGCCTGTCAGTTGAAATAACCTAAAGGCGAAAAGCAAAGGAAAAGCCAGAGCTTCTTGTTGTGATGAGTTGTTGTGCACTGTTGTGATGCTAGGCCCTGAAGGCTGGTGGGAATAAGTGTGTATGCGTTCATGTGTGTTTGGTTGGTATGTGTGATTTTGGGACAGCAGTTGGATGGCTTGCCCCAGGCGACTGCCAACAAAGTGACTACAGTGCCAAGCTCCACAAATACAACAAGCAGTATGAACAGGGGGCTGGTTTGAACAAAGAATATTCAGTAAATATTTAGAATGAATCGTTTTATGTCTCATAGTTGTATGTTATGCAAACATTTTGAAGATACTTGTGCCGTTTAAAAGAAATAAAAACAACAAAGCTTCACTCAATTCCTTAAGAAAATCCGCGTGGATTCTGTCCATCACAATTCCATCCATCCTCTGTCCTTGTGGATTTATAGGTGTTACAATTGGACTGTCAGGCAAACTTGTATTTTCTTGGGTGCCTCGTCATCAATCACAATGCAGGCCCAAGGACATCCTGGTTTGACAGACAACCGTTTGTCTGCTAAACGCAAAGTTGAATTGATTGACAGTGGGAAGAATGCAGTCACTTTCTTTGTGCTGTTGTTTGCTATTCTATTTTTGGCACATACCTCTATTGCCAGACATTTGTTGCCCTTAATACTTAAAATAGGGTGATACATATATATTGAGTATCAATAAAGAGGTATTACCATTTATATATTTTCAATAATGTAGTGCATTGTCGGGAAATAAACAAATTACCGTTTACATATTTTCAATAATGTAGTGCATTGTCGGGAAATAAACAATATATTACAATACAACACTAATGCTTTATCATTTCATGGATGGAGAAAACATTTTAGAGTCCATTCTCTGGGCACCTCTTGGTTCCTTGCTGAGGGATCAGGCGTTTGGCACTAACAGCCTGGTTGCCATTCAGAAGTGGATTAAACTAATGCATCTGTCTCCCCTTGGCCTCTGCTCTGTATTTATTGGTGGGATCTGTATCCATATCTCTCTCTGTGTCACACACCCATTTTTCACCCTGTCCATGTTTTTGCTTGCCACCGCTGTAAGATTTGTTGAGGTTATGGAATGAAATATGCTGCAAGCTAACAAAAGCAACCACTTGACTGCCTAACCGAATAGCCTTTTGATATCCTGGTGCATGAAGTTACTGGGCAGCAGTTCTGAAACATGAGATTTGCACACTAAACATTATCGTGTATATGTACTAAATAACCACTCGATATGATCCATAATTACATTACCAAGGCATTCTAAAACAACCGGTGAGCGGTTACAAACAGTGCATCGACCTAGTCTAAAAGCTATCCCAACCTGGAAAGAGACAAAGTTAATATGTTAAAAGGTTGAGCCTTTAATTGAAAGCAGGGCAGATCAACGGTTCTCGTTTGATGCAGTGCAGTCAGTATAATCCCATTACCGTGGCTGTTCTCAGGACCACAGGGAGACAAGCCCGTCAGGAGCGTCTCATTGGACAGGTGCACGGCAGCGTGCGCCAGGAGAGCCACCATGCATGCTTCCCACTCTCCAGGCAGGGAGGGAACGGTCACATTTTTAAACAGACCGAGTCAGACAGAGTCACAAAACGGCGTGAAAACGCATCGCATATTTCCCGAGACCGGTTGGTCGTGCTGAACTGAAACGACATAAAGAATTATTTTTTATAAAGCACAGCGCATGGCAATAGGCTAGCGTGGTTCTGGCACAGCAGCCGATCGTTTGTTGAGGACAAAGAGTGAGATCCATCTTACGTTGCTGCTGTCGTCTATTGACACGTGTCATTTATTCTACGACCCTCAGAGCATCCTCACCTTGTGCCTGGGCTTGACAAATGGATGGGAGTCAGGGCTTTCCTTGGCAACGAGATGGATCGCCAACATTACTGCAGCGGTTTGTATTGTTTGATGTATTAAAATGTGCGTTATTCCTCAGCCTGGGTTGGTATGGACATTCATTAGCACTTGTATTGATCACTATGGCAGTTTGGGGTTGGTAGTGATCCTCTGATATGAATGCATACTCTTTTCCATACTTCATTCTGCGGACGAGAGTTCAAGAGATCAATCAACCCCTATAATGTACGATCAGACCTAAGAGAACAGTACACACAATTACAGGAACTGAAGGCCTCACTGCTTCCTTCAACATTCAGCACTAGGTGTGTTGTTCGCGTGTGTGTGGCGTGGTGTTGTGTGCTGCTGTAGCAGAGTTGTGTCCGACGTTGCCAGTGTGAGAGGATGTGCCTGAGTGTACCACATCCATCTTGCACCGTGCCAATCTGGCACCAGCTCGTCCTCATTCTTTTTGCAAAGCGCCCCGTCAGGTGTTCTGTACCAAAGGACAGACGCTACAAGCCTGTTCCTTTAGCGAAGACACGAGCCACCTACAACATAACAAATGTCACATACATTTAAGTTGACAACACCTGTCAACAATCACGGGCATTTTCTAATGATGATGGATTGGCCTTTTATCAAGTGCGGCGATGTGAACAGCCTTTTCTTCGGGGAAAGATTTCGCCTCACACTCGGAATGCGACATGTTTACGAGAACAGATGTCTTTAAAAAGTCATATTAGGGTACTCATAGCTTGCAAAACACAAAGTAATTACTATTGCACACAGCGCACGCTGCCATGCTGCCATACACGACAGCCCTTTCCTTTATCAAGCCTACCTCCTGTAATCAAACATAAGCTTTCCTGCATTCTGATTGACATTCAGACCTGACAGGTTGGCTAATCATCAGATATTCTTGTGATTACAATCGTTCAGCCCCACACCACCTGACAAGGTTATGACATAAATATGGAAATCAGACATTATAATCCCCTTTCAGGTTTTGATGGTATATTGTGCACACCATGCTTTGTGACCTCTTGTAATTGCCTCTTGCAATCAATTAATTCCTGCACGATACACCATCAAATCCACCGGTCCCGGTTGTTTTTGGAGAGATGACCTTGGCAGACTATCAAAGCTCGGCTCGGCTTTGCTTGCCGCAGACAGAGAAACTTGGGAAGGAGGACATTAAGATTCTGCCTGCATGTTTTGTGGCATTCTCTCCTGCAATTTTTGGAAGCCCATGAATAAAAGACTACATGCATGGTCAAACAATGCAGGGGAGAGAGGCCGCCTCCCTAACAGAGGATGGAGCGGTGTGACCTTAAAGTCGGTCTGTCTGTCAGACGGAGACATGAGAGGGAGGAGAAGAACGGGGAGGGGGGGAAGAAAGAAGGGCGGCGCCGACGAACTCGGAGCCCTCAAATGCAGCCGGCTAATTAGTCCAAAGAGCTGATAACGCATAAATCCTTTTATTTCTCCAGATAATTTGTACATAATTATGAGTTAACGCAGTCGAATGGACAGTAATTATACACTTGCTGAAATCCTGCATGGACGCCGGCGTTATGTTACTGGAGTGATCGTTGGGCTTGACGACGCGGCCCACGTGGCTCAGTCTCTGCGTGGCCCCGCGGAGGGGACGCCTTTGTAACGGCTGGGGTCATTAGCACAAAGCACACCAAAGAAAGTGGGCCTCGTTCCTTTGACAATCATCCTTAATCACTGTGATTGAATATGTTCGGTGACGGGGGGCGATGACGCTGACGGTGACACTTGGGGACTGGTTGAGAGCTGCAAAGTTTAACACGCTGGATGGCATAGGGATAAAGTACCTGGTTCAACTCGTGCACCGGCTCAACAGCAGTGGGCCCTGTCCATGCTGGGGATTAAACGGACAACCTGATTACTTTGGGCTTTCAGGGCCGTACTAGTTGCTGTGCAGCGGTGTAAAAGGGCCTGTAGAATTGTAAAGGGTCCCACTCTCTCGCATGGACGTTTGACAGTAAAACTGTTACCCCCTGGGTGTAGTATCCAAAATGGAAGAGCGATGTTTTGAGGTGCATTGACCTCTTTGATTCCTTGCACTTCCATACCAATGAGTCAAGTGTGGATCTCTTCAGTACCTTTATTGCTTGTGTGAGGAGGACTGACGTTCGTCTTTGACTCGGGCAAGTTGAGAAAAAAAAAAAGGTTAAGGAATCAGTAGGAATCAGTATGAATTTAATCAAAAGACATAAGTGAAAGCAGGGGTTTATAAGGTTCCCTCCTTGTTTGCTTTGACCAATTGTGTATCTTACTGTCCCAAAGTGTTCGTAGGTTGAGAGATGGGAAGAGAGAGAGAGAGGGTGAAAGACAGGCAGCGGGAAAGAAAGAGTTGGGTCCGTGTGCCTGCTCACTCATCCAGAACCTTTCTGCACCACCTAAATCCTCACTACCACAGGGTAACAACACTCACGTCTGAAGTATCCTGTGAGTACTATATACTAATTGAAGGGCTGTTTCAATAGCCTGTAGATGATGCGGTAGTAATGAGGCGATGCCTTGGCAGAGCTAGTTCAGACAGGCAACTCAGACACAGCATTTATCCACGTCACATCAATCAACCAGTCACATACGCTCAACAGTTCAACGCGGCCTGCTAAACCGCAGTCACTCACCACACTTGCTCCTACAACTGCTCGCTCACTGCTGCGCCACACCATGCTTCTGCTTGCTGCTGCACCACACTATGCTCCTGCTTGCTGCTGCACCACACTATGCTCCTGCTTGCTGCTGCACCACACTATGCTTCTGCTTGCTGCTGCACCACACTATGCTCCTGCTTGCTGCTGCACCACACCATGCTTCTGCTTGCTGCTGCACCACACCATGCTTCTGCTTGCTGCTGCACCACACTATGCTTCTGCTCTTGCTGCCGCCCACCTCCACCCCAGCTTCAATCTATTTAGGGTTGCACAGTATCCGATGGGGGATTCTGCAGATATCTGTTCCCTACCAATGGTTGTTCATTTAGCATTTGTATAAGACCCCGTGTGGGAAAGCAATCTGAGCAGCAGACCCTTGACGCCATACTTCAATGTATAACCTTGTATTGAAAAAAATTGTTAAACCTATAGTGAGTTGTCCTGACTGAACTATATACTAATTGAAGGGAAAATACGGTAGTACTATATACTAATTGAAGGGACAATAAGGTAGTATCTTATACTAATTGATGTACAATAGCAGGGACAATACGGTAGGAGTATACATTTTTGTTGCACTATTATCACCTCCAACATAAATGACAAGAACGCACAAAATGGGTTCATGTCAACTACTAACCGTACAAAATGTCTACTATTTAAATAGGTCCATGCTTGTCTAGCTATTTGATAGTACTTTAATATAATGTTCTTTGACTGGACCGTAATGATTTTTTATAGAAAATCTATTAATTGTTATTGATATATTTTAAGAAATTGCCAAGTAGCAACTGTACAGCACCAAATAAAAACAAAGGGATTGAAATAGGACGTTGCGCTTTTCCCTTTTGGAAGTAAATGCAAAAGAAATGTGTCAAATCCAAAGAATTGAGATTTGAACCTAAACTCCTCCTGATCGTTTGACCTATCTAAAGAGAAACTTGAATGATTAAATTGAAACTAAGTATTGAGGCAAGTAATACACTTTTAAGACGTTTTGGCACTATTATTCTCCAAACACAACTAAAGTTTGCTTCCAAATCAATATTGTCATCATCTTTCCTTGAAAGAGGACTTTTTCCATTATCTAGCTTATGCAAATAATTTGTTGTTTAAAAGAGGAAAGGGTATTGTGACCTATTTATATGGACAGCTCTGAGCTGACAGGACCAACCCCCCTCTGAAATCACCCAATGTCATTCAATGTCTCTGATCTTCATACTTTGCATTCCTACCATGCAGCGGCACGCCTGATCACCAGGGAAATAAATAAATGATTAAAGTCATCATAGAGACAGGACAGGCAGGTAGGGAAAAGATGTTTCACCAAGGTGCTACAGAATAAACTGCTGTGAATTCCTCTCCTGACAGAAAATGTTCCGGTTTGGATAGGTGCCTTAGAGAATGGTTGTGAATGGCACATTTCAGTGTTAACCTTTCTGCCTCAGTTCACCAGTTTATTGTTATTTTCCATATTATATGGAAAATTTTGCCAAAAATATTCCACCTGCCCATTTGGATAGCCTAAAATAAGATAAAATAGAATAGAATGAGCTAACTGCACCCATGCTACACTTGCTAGAATGTGTAGTATGTTTATTTTTACTATTTTTGAAGAGAAGCTGAAATGAAAGCTGCCAACCCTACACCCTTCATGGCCTTGAGGAATGCTTTGAAGATATCAATAGATGGATGTCACAAAATAAACGATTATAAATGTCAGTTCATTATATTTAGCCCCCGCAGTGCCACTAACATAATTCAGAACAGTCTTTAGTTTCTTGCTAACCTGCTGCTTGAAATCTAGGGGTGATTTCTGACTGTAATCTTATGATTATGTTGATATCCTTTAAAGACAGACATGGTTTAGCCCCTACTCACAGAACTTATGAAACCGTATGAGCAGCATTTAAAACTCATATCCGCTGACAAGTCTGTTAATCTTGTTAGTAATGTTTATTACGTTACGTTATGCATTACACTATGTTCGGTCTAGCTGTCTCCTATTACTGCTTTTTCTATGTACATCGGTGCTTTGTTGGTATAATTATTATTATCCAGCTTGTAATTTCAAGGCAGAAAGCAAGCATTTTGTTCTGCATTTTGCTCTGCAAATTTACAAAATGTAAAATTCTGTCACACATATTTTCCCCCAGAGAGTAAGCAATCAATTCATATCTAAGAACATGTGTAGGATAGTCTTCTATAAGGAAAACCTAACAAAACCAACAGATAGCTTCTGACCTTAACCGAGGAACGTATTTAGTGTATGTTGTGGCTTTGTCATTTGAAATATTTTTTTGCATGCAACAAAGCAGACATTTGTTCACTCGGGCTTAACGTTTGTAGTGCACGTCATTTACACTACAAAACACGTAGCATTGCCTGAACTCCAAATCGACAGTATTAATTGGAACAGCTTCCACCTATTTGACCACTTAATTTTGTTTCTGCTTGTCAAACGGAGGGATTCAGAATCTTGCTGCGTTGATAATTCCCTCTGGCTACTTCATTGTCCAGCGAGCTGGTAATAATCGCATCAAGTTCTCTGAGACTCTACCCAGGAAAGCAAAAGGATTGGGGTTTGTTTTTCCTTGATCTGGAAGGAAGCAAAAGCTCTGTTTGTTACAACTGGAGCATACAGTACAGTACTGGACTTGATGCATTGTGGTTGCCGGAAGCCTAGAGGCACGCCTGTCCGTGAGAATCACAGCATTTCTTACTGGCAAAATTAAATATACACTGTACACACACAACCACACGCACACACACGCACACACACACACACACACACACACACACACACACACACACACACACACACACACACACACACACATACATACATACAGTATATATATATATAATATATATATTTTTATATATATATAAAATTTTAGTGTATGACTGTAATTACCAAACTACATTTTGTGCATGAAATGTGTCGCAATCTATACATATTAAGATTCAGACGACCAACAAAAAATTGCCAAATTAGTGCTATTATTTGGCTCTTTGTTGAAGATGCTTGTATATTTTTTTTTTGTTTTAACTGCACAACACAACCTGTGATCTCAATTATGTTGTTTGGGTTCCACAGCCAGGCATCCAAATGGATCGAGCTATCAGAGGCACAAAATGGCCTTTCACGTGGAATTCATAAGTGCACTAAAAGGTCTGGCCTATTTGTGTGCTCGTTTTTCACCTGCAGAAACAGGGGTTGGGGGGCGAGTTGGACTTGAAAGACAGTGCTCCTGTGTAAGCAAACAGCCTTGGCGATCTCGCTGGAGACTCACAATGAATCCTTTGGGACTGCAGCCTCTGATGCACTTGTCTGTGCTCTTCACTCCGTGAAAAACCTTTCAGGAGTCTCTTGTTCTGGTGATGCTGAAAACGCAGCTCTTAGCCATTGTGGCTCTTCAAATACTGTAGACACCAAAGACAGATACAGTGAATAAGGGGTATTCAGAACCACACAATGACATTGTCTTGAGGATTGTTTTTTAATCTTGTGAAACTGATTAGTCATTTTGTTATGTGTCACTGAAAATGGATTGAAGGATGTGCTGTGCACCCAGACTTTAAGGAATTGATGATGGAAAGGTATGATGAAATGACACGTTTCTAGGATCAAGTGAGGGTCCTACAGTATATATTACAGTGGAGATAACAGAGCAAAAATATGACCCTTAATATTAGAGAGAGGGCTGCTGATGGATTGATGTCTGGGCCAAAGTGGATTGATTTGGTTTCTATCTCTCTCTCAAAAAAGAAAAAGAGGAGACTGCCTTGTGTGATGAACAATGACTTTTATTTGATTTAGAAGATATTACAGCGGGCTCTGTCAAGAAATATAAATGGATATACAGTCACAATCCTATTTTGTTCCCAGACCATACCTTTTTGGGAGATCTACAGAGAGGATTGCAAAGCAACGGAAGGAGGACAAGGGTTGCTGGCAAATAACAGATTATACCGAAAATAATCCATCCATGTTTTGTTAGGATTTGTTTTAGGATGTAATTTAAGGCAAGGGTTATGCGATCCAGGAGTTGTAAACAGCTTCTTTTTTTTGTGCTGCTGCATGTGGTGTTAATCAAATGTTTTGCTTTCCCTCCCTTTTCCAGTCCATTTTCTAAGAACATTTCCTCTGTGCACTTTTAAACCAATATAGCACCTGAATGAAAGAATTAGCTCAACAAAGAGCCCTTATCATGAGCCATTCATCAAATTAAGAAAAAGGCTCTGAATAAATGGAGGAATCCTTGCAATAGAGCCATGCCCAGGGCCGGTGTGACACTTCGTCATTGGGTCCATCCCTGTCATGAAAATGTATGCCTACCCTGTCAGAATGTTCCGGGATTTTCACACTCTGGGCACTCTGTCGCACTATTGGGCTTGTAACCGGGCAAATATGAATGATATTCAGCGAATCGACCTCTCGTGTGTCTTTGCCCCTCACTGTGTGAAGAGTCAAACTCATCCCAGCCGTGTGACTCTTAGCTTTGAGGTATGGATTACACATAGCGTTCAGAAGTCACTCGACCCGAGGCCAGCTCTCAGTCAATTACATTCTGAAACAGGGAGTTAAAGTTGAGTACCTCAAGCATAGCAAATGTTTATACTCTACGTGGTTACTACTGTGCATTTATCGTTTTCTGGTTAATGGCACTTTCCTAATACCCCATGCACGCTCATACGGGTTAACACATGCTTGGAAGCATTAAGCTATTTATAAAATATACCTAATGCGCGTTCAAATTATACATCTTTTTTGGAAACCGTTTGGCAAAACACCCTTTACACAGTATCTATACACAATCAATATCATGAGCATGTTGGCATTGAAAAATCCTGGGCAGAAAAAAATCTGTCAGAAACCTCAGGTGTTGAACTGTGCTCTGGGTCTAACTATTGCTCGGTGTACCCGTCTGTAATTGCTACAGTGTGGTGTACATGATACAGACATTCAACAGCCTCCTGTGCGTACATGCGATGCCTCCACCCAGCAGCAGGTACCTCTCCCTCAGCCGCTGGGTGTTCCCCTCAGGCTCCGGTGGATCATGTAATGATCACTTGCATGGCGTTAATTCATGTGGAATAACTCATGGCTTGGTGAAAGGTAAGGGTTAAGGCGTCAGGAAGCAGTCACCTAACAAGTCATAATAACCTCGTCGCTGACGTCCCCGAGGACAGCCAGGAGTGAGTGTGACTGTGTGACTGTGGGATATTGCTTTGTTAATCTGACAGGTGGAAGAGAGAGAGAGAGAGAGAGAGAGAGAGAGAGAGAGAGAGAGAGGGAGGGATAAGACGAGGCAGGGAGACAGAGAGAGAGAGAGAAAGCAAATAAATGGAGAAAAAAGGGGCGAAAGATTAAAGGGGGGAGGGAGTCCCAAGTAGGACAAGATAGCTAGACGGAGGAAGACAGAAAGAGAGCGAGCCGTGATTGACAGTAGAAAGCCCCTGTTTACAGCAGGCCTATGGTCAGGGCAGTGGCAGTGATTCTCTCATGCCAGTCAGGTAGCGCGCTCCATTTCCCAACCTGTCAGCACGGACAAGCTAAACACAGGCTTGTTTGACACTGGCATTTCACCATCGCTCATTTTCCCTGACAACTCCAATTGAAAGGAGGCTTGACACGGTGTCAACCCTAGTGGGGCCTCCGGCAACCCATGCACTGGGCGTGCAGTTTGAAAGGCAAAGCGGATCTCCGGACTGCCATTTTGTTTACCCCCAATTACGGATGGCGAAATGTCATTTTTACCATTTAAACTGTGAGCAAAAATGCGTTGTTGTCATTGACTGCTTTTTAAATTTGAATGTGTTACAGAAAGTTTTGATGTCAAATAATACACTTTGAATGGTGTCAATGTTGTGTCTGCTTGGTCTTCAGCATAAATGAACAGAGGCTAGACAAAACTACTGGCCTGAGTGAATTGTGCATTTGTATTTCTGCTGCATTTAAAGACTTTAGAATACACACTAAACTTTTGGGAGATAAGCCCCTTAACCTACCAAGATATTGACAGTATAAGGTCTATCATAGGCCCAATGCTTAAAGAGGCCCTATTATGCTTTTTGGGGTTTTCCCTTTCCTTTAGTGTGTTATATAGCCTTTTGTGCATGTCCACAAAAAGCCCATTGTCCACACCAAAGGGAGCTACTCTTTCTCAAAGAAAACACTGCTCTTGAACTGCCTGAAAAGCCTCATTTGGCGTTTTCTTCCGTAACTTATCTACATCACTAAGTCACACATTTGCATAATGCCCACCTAGTGGCTGGTTTGGCATGCCCTCAAACAGAGCCAGTCAGAGCGGAGGCCGGGAAGGTTGGAAAGTGGTTTCACCATGTCGAGAAAACGCTGTTCTCGACTGTGTTAAGGCAAATTCCCTTTGTTTGGCCAGCTGACCAACAGACTGGGCTCGTTGGGAGGGGGGCCTTAAAGAGACAGGAGCTAAAACGAAGTGTTTCAGACAGGGTGAATGGAGGTGCTGCAGACCCAGGCAGTTTGGAAAAAAGGTACCTAAATAAAGGTATGAATCTGAAAATGAGCATAATAGGGCCCCTTTAAAAACGGCAACAAACGCTGGAAAGAAAGAGGTACTGTTAGCATGTGACAATGCTTACAGATAGCTAATAACTTTAGAACATAATATAAGTGAGGCATAAACCGGTTTCGAAAAATTTAAATATTACTTTTACGATTTTTACATACTTTTAAGTTTCCCTGTGGCATACAAAGTGAAAAGGACATCTTTAACAACAATGTAACAGCAACGTATTTCAGGTGGCATTCCTTTTCTCCATCTTTGACAGGGTTGGTAAAATGGCACTGGATCAATTTGGTCTTTTGCACAAAGGGTTTAGAGTAAACTACTTTGTCCTGCTCGGTCCATTCTTTAAACCGAAGTGTACAGGCAATTTGAGCTAAGGACAACAATTACCCTGTCCCTACCCTTTAAAGCCTCTGTCTGAAAGGAAATGTGCCCAGCATTCTAAAGTGTTTTAACTGGTATAGTGGTCCTTTTGCAGTTGGGGCAAAAAAAAAATAAACAAAAGACGTGAATCATTGCAAAATACACCCTAAAATCTCAAATGCTCTCTTTACATTGTATTATTTTGTTATTTTAGGGAACATGCTCTCATCTCATTTTCCAAGCAGGACTCGGTAGGCTGAAGCTCATGTCTAGAGAAGCTAAAGTCACCTTCTGTAATCGGTCTAGGTGAATATTGCGTTTGACATTGAGGAACCGGAAGAGGCCGAGTTCAACCGCTGTTTTCTAATCCCATCACATTATGACCCTAACAAAAGGGATGACACAATGTGTGATCTTATAAACATCCTGATGTTTTTGTGTTTTGACACTCCAAAATCATTGAACAGTTGTTTTGTTCTCAGTTTGTGGCATGATCGTGCCACTGCATTTATATTTGAGCTCTCATATGTTTTTTTTCTAAAGCTTTGCTTTGTTGGCCGCTGTGCTAAGAACATAATAAAAAATAAAATGTGTGGTTCCATAAACCAACAAATTTAGAGGTATTTAACGTGTCAGCACATTCGCAAAAAAATATTTGTACACTTTCAAGCTATACCTATCATGGCTTTGAATACTGTAAAGAAACACTGTACAAAATACTGCACACAGTCCGAAAGGATTGACATGAAAGTAATTACCTAATTCGAATTGAATTTGTAGATTCACACTTCTGACTGTCTTTGACTTGATCTCTTCTATGGTACATGAATCTACGTAGGTCTCAAGCACCGCTAGCCATTGGTGCTGAAAGCCAGAGAATACGTGGGTGTGATAGTGAGAATACGGGGTTGATGACCAGGAGCAGGAGGGGCGGAGGAGGCCATGTCCCCGATGAGGCAGCAACAGGCCCCCGGGCTCCGTCTGGAATAGCTGGAAGGCCACGGAGGCTGGTGAAGACAAATGACCATAATCCAGGCTCTCGCTGATGAGTTTGGAGCTTCTCCCAGAGCATCAAAGAGGGGCGGGCAGCATGGAGCCGAGCTGGCCGCCGCCCAGCTTTTCAGAGGGCCAGGAGAGACTTGGACGGCCCTGCATCGTGAACCTGAGGGGAGACTCATCTGCATAAAGTTTTGCTGCCCCAGCTGATTTGCCAGTGGATGGAGATGCATTGGTTCATCGGTGGTTTGAACACACTGTTCTTTATCCAGCGGGAGAAAAGACACAATGGACTAGAAAGGTCCTGGCTGGTGCAAATGTCCACTGAGTAGTTTCTTGACTGGCCGAGTAAGCGTTTCTGCTTTTGTGTGTGACTATAGTGAAATATTTATTATCTCACGGGCATCTTTCATGATGGCCTTGAAGTGGGGGTAGAAAGGTTTCTTTGTAGTGCAATTTAATATGTTGCTTTACAATCTATAGCATGATGTTTTTTCTGCAGAACATGTTTACACTTGAATTAAATAATAAGGGTATGATAATAATTTAGTAAATTAAATCATTCTAATTGTCAGTAGATAAATACTGTTATGGCATAGACGTGTGATATATCTGAATAAAGTACATACCAGATGAACATTATCCATGTGATTGCTATCACTGTCTTTCCCAAATGCTCAGCCCCTGGACATGCTTTGATGTAAATATGAATATAGTGTTCATAATGTTTATCATGAATATCTGAGCTATACTGGTGGGTTTGCATTTATAAAACATTCAGTAATGTCTCTACTTTACTGGACTTTACCGTGGGTTTGCGGTAGCACAGACCCCTGTTTTGTCTCTGAGGTGCTGTGCCACAATTTTGCCACAGCAGCCTACAACGATTATTTGAGTGAGGCCAAAAAACAGCTTAGAGAGTGAAACTACAGTCCTAAAGTATAGCCAAACCAAACATTGCATTTAGCATACATTTCATATCGTATGTTATATGTTTAAATAGTTATCTAATTTTAGTTCTCTAAAACACAATTTCTCGAAGAACAACAACTGAGAAGTGTTGCAGATATGCTTAGAAACCAATCAGTTTATAATTGTCACTGCAGATATTTAAACTATGTTTTTTACTGGGAATCGCATACTGTATGTGCGTTCATGTTTAATTTTTTTTTTTTAAATGCATGTATACTGTAAAGCACACAATGTTTGGACAACTAGACAGTCAAATATGGTAGCCTTTTCACTTACAGTTTTACAAAGAAGATGCTAGATTTAACAGCAAACTAGTAAGTCTTTGTAATCAATCAATCAACCATTATTGACAGGGATTTGAAGGTGTGACCTTAAAAAAAAGCAAAAGAAAAACTAAAAACATTGTATGTCCGTTAAGACCGCTGTGGTCATTTTAGTGGAATGTAAATTGCTCCTGTCAATTAGGCAAATATGTCACCTCCCACACTTTTGCCCTTTCCATAATAATCTACTTTGGATGATAGAAACGTTGATAATGGCCACTAATCCATGTTCTAGAATGGTAAAATCTCCAGGAGATGGATCGGGAGCTTCATTCTCAGACATGACAGAGGCATGTTGAGGCAGTTCATTTCCCCATGATAATACTGAAGTCACTCCCACAGGCAGGTCATGTCCCCATGGTAATACTGAAGTCACTCCCACAGGCAGGTCGGCCCAGGGTGCGATCAAGATAAGGGGGGAGGTTTTTGTTGAAGCAATGTAATCACATATTCCTCTGTGGAAGAGTTTGGTCTGATTAAAAGAGATTTCACTAATAACGTAGAGACAGCCGGTGCCGATTGAAGATTGAGGGGCCCCAGATTGGATGAGGTTGTGGACCTCTCTCTCTCTCTCGCTACGTTTCTACCTAATATAGGAAAAGAGATGCATCATTAGACACCGCGTGGGTAGCTGGTCGGACTGGCGAGAATTGGATTTCATTAGATTTTCTCACGGCTTAATTAGATTGGAGTCTATGAGACCAATGGCATTTTGAATAATGAAGTGGTGATGAAAGAAAATCCGCTGTTGCGAATGTTTTCCCCATAAACACAGGGGCAGAAAGCCACAATTAGGGGCCGAGACACCCAGAATAGGATGTAGTTGCCAAGTATGTGATTTGGATGTCTACCTTGAGTCCCTATGACCTCGTCTCTGTGAATTAACTGCATGATTACAGCTCGACAAATTCACACACGTAATAAGGTAAAGCAAATATTACCCAAAGCAATTGCAGTACTCTGGTAATTCCTATTTTAACCGTTGTAAATTGGGTCTTAACGTTACTGCCAATCAGTCGTAATTATCAGGGCACTCAGAGGGGCTTTGAGTGTCCTTTCAGACCAGCCTCCAGGGAGGGCTAATACATGTATGATTGAGCTCCCGTAATCTCAAATGAATTGCGGGCCGGCCATTTTATCGGGTCTCCATCTCATGGCGAGCATTGCAGAAGTCTCTTTTGTAATGCAGAACGCGTTACATACAAAACCTGGTCTGCACAATAATCGGCACGTAGCCCACGGATGGAAAGAGCAGGCAATCTGGAGAGAGCTAAAGCAGAAATAGTTTCATGGACAATAAAGCAGCTTTATATGACAGAGAGACTGAGATAGAACGACCAATCCGAGCTCATCGTGTGTATTCCGAGAGCCAGAGTCTACGTGACATTATCATGACTCCCTTGGGATTGCACATACTCCTCTAGGCAGAGGGAGAGAGAGGGAGAGAGAGAGAGAGAGAGAGAGAGAGAGAGAGAGAGAGATGGTCCAAGAGAACAGATTAGAAATCACTGTAGGATGAGTTGTTAGAATGTTTTCTTGGGCGAGAACTAAGGTGCTGGTTATGAAAAGGGTTCTTTTGCTGGAAACGAGAATGCCACTGTGTTGAATAATTATATAACTGAAACGCTCTCTGGTTAATCAAGGCAATATTCTAGAATATACTTTAGCTATGGGCGACTTTTATGACAAACAAATTATAACAGGAATAAAATAGGACATATCTCTTCAATAGAGAATGTTTTATTGCAGCTAGGAATTGATTGCACTGAACAGACTTTCAACATTAAAATGCATGAAACCGCAGGTCTGCACAATAGGGCCCTTTAACAGGATTTTCAAATCTTTCAGGGACATTTCATCAGGTGAAATATTTATGGGACTTAATTGAGTCAGTCCAATATTTGCTTTAGGCAGGTTACCGACAGCCTTTTACTAACGGTGTTTCACTGACGCAAAACCTGTTGGGTCCAAGAGCATTGTTTCGTGCCGCTTTTTTCAGCTGGCTTGAGTGAGAATTCCGAAACGTGTAAAAAGATAAATACCGATATCTTGTTCTCAGCAAATATTATTCTCAGCTACAGGGGGAAACACAATCAAACACAGCAACATCCTAAGAAAATCCTCCTATTTACCTTTGAAAAGAATCTCGAGCGCTTGGATTTTCTTAGAATTTCTACCAGGAAGCGATTCGGTGACCTTTATATGCCCTACCCTGGCCTCGTGTCTTGTTACTGACGATAAGGGCAAACATCACTGATGCAATCGGCCACGCAGAGGTCCCCTGAGGTCACCGATGAGCAGGGTGAGGGGGAGGCGAAGAAGAAGATGAGAGAGAAAAGCAGTGGGACGAAGCAGCGCTAGCGTAGGAGAGGCAAACTTGGAGCGAGACAAGACCACAGCACAGCTAGCCCTGCTCTTCTTGTTGAGCAGCCCCACCAAGAGCCAGCAGGTGTTCAGCATCCCCTACTCAACATTACATTCCAATCCGTGTTTTAATCTTGTTTACAAACCAAGCGACGTGAATCAAATAAAGCATGCTTCAAGGGGAATAAGGGGGTAAAAGTGCCAACAGTTTGATCACAGTACTCACTGGTTTAAACAACCTCATTGGTATACTTTTCAAACAGTTTACCCCCTCTGATCCTATAAAATCATTGATGCAATCATCTGGAACCTCAGTGAATACATTCCGTTCTGTTCCACTAATTCAAAGAGTGTAAACACTGGAGCAGAATACAGATTCCCTTTGCGTGTGAGCAATCAGCACTACAGCTAAAGTGAATGTTGGCCTTTACATCCTGAGACATCAGCCGGGATGAGCTGCTGGAACAAACGTTTGTGATCCAACGGGCGACACGGGCTCTTCACCTTTGAAAACGAGAGAGAAAAACAAATTGTATTTCCCGAAAAACACAACGCAAACATAACTCTGACATTTCAACAAAGTCATGAATCAACCTCTTCCACAGTGCCAAACATGTGCCGTTCATACCCAGAGGGAACGTGGTGTGTAATTGTGGTGATTTATGTTCAGCTTTTCGCCGTTTATCTTTTAGGAATGAGCTGAAAAATACATGACCTTTTTAATTGTGAGGGTGTTTGTGATGATAAGCAACATGCCTCCCTTCCTGCCATCTCGGTTGTTTCTTCATGACGCTCACGCACAGAGAGAATATTTACTTTCACACGCTGGCACACATCTCCCCCCCCCGTAGTAGCACCGCTTATGTATTTGTCAAATCCAGGAGCCGTCCTCGATTCACAAGCAAAAGACAATTACACCTTGGCCCAGGTAATGAATGAATTCACGTCAGTGGAAAAGGTCATTTTCTCATACCAATCAATCACTGGGATTAATTCTGAATCAGCTCTACTGAAACTTAATTGTTTTCCAACTGAATTGTTCTCAAAACCACATTTATCAAAAATAATCTCAAAATAAAAGTAACGAATGTGACAGTGGGGAGTGAACATTTTTATATATTAGTATGCGATTTGGTTTTTGAAAGTTGCACAAATTTGATTAGCACCTGCGATGCAACAGCATTGAACCATGAGATTATTATCTGGTTGGCATCAAAGAAAGGGAACCACAGTGGCCAAATGAGAGCCTGCGATGGAGGAGAGGTGCCGTTGTGTGTAATTCAATTTACGGTCAGCGAATAATCTCCATTTGGGGCTGTTTGGCAGAATACCGATCTCCCATTCCAGTCATGAATGAATAAGGAGATTATGTTCAGCTCTTCTTTACGTCAGTGACTCGAGGCCCAGTCACGTGCACACTCCACCCTCCTGTGTGCCGACACGATGTGCTGCTGAAGGCTTGCATGACAGCTGGTTTGTGGGGAGTGCCTCAGCTTTTCCACCCTCGCTACTTTGCGACCAGACCAATTCTGTGTAGGCACAGTAATGGCCATAACTTGCTTTCGCTAAATTGTATTTGTTCTGGACCCATCAAGGGGTCCGGCTTCGTGTTGTGAGAAGCCACAGCGTGCTGCTACGCCGAGGCCTCTCACGGGCAATTCATTTGGGTGGAGGATGACAACAGGCCTGTCCAAGTTACATGGCTTCCTGTTCCACTTCACGCCCGGCGGGGCGTCCGCGGAGAATTTCATTTGCTGGCTTTGGGTTTGTTTATTTTTCAAAGATAGGGTAATTACGGTCATCACTCATCTCGCTAGCGTAACAGTGGTTCCAGAGCTCGTGGGGCCACTCTAATTATCAGTGCTTGCGGGGGGGCCCGTTGCGTCTACCGTACCCTTGTCTTCTCACCCCGCTGCTGTTTCCATGTGCTGTGACAAGCCATTGCCCTCACAGCAGAGTCATCTATTTGTTTTCTTCTTCTTCTTTGGTGTCTATGTTTTACTCTGTGACCAGAATTTGCAAAGACTAGAGCCGTTAACAAACTACAAATCGATGTTGTTTTACTGTCGAAAGTGCTGGACCCTTCCCAGGCTCAGAGGACAAGGGGACCATGAAACCCCCCCCCAACTTGATTTCAAAATACTGAATCTGAATTCAGTAATCCCCCCCCAAAATTATTTTAACTTTGTATACTGTATGTCATCCAGATGAATCCTCTATATTACTATTTGTACTGCTATAGGGGTCAAACAGATAATATTACATTGGTCCTGGGAAGAAGACCTAAGAGGAACTGAACTGAGGGGAGGTGAAGGAGGTAGGCACATGAATCATTATACCGAGTAACTCGGTGTGATCAAAGGGTAGAGGAAAAAACACAGCTACAGAGAACACAAATGGCCAACAAGACCCCCTGGACTCATCCGGGGCCACATCGAAATGAATCCCTGGGTTTCTGTGCCCGGCTGTTTCGCAGAAAAGATGATGGTGAGGGACTTTTAAGGACCTGTTTACAGTTTGCTGCAACACATCATATTTCCTCACATTAGCTTCTACAATGGATATACTGTACAGTATACAAGCCGGAACTGACACAAGGCATCTCTACAATCTAAGGGCAGTCATGTTCACTCACATAATCTCCTCTGCGGTCCGGGAAGGCCCAGAAGTGTAGATCGATAACCGTACCCATTCTTCTGTTCCATACAAGCTCCAAATTCCAGTGTAAGAGTGTGGGAATGTGTGTGTGTGGGAATGTGTGTGTTGTGTGTGTGTGTGTGTGTGTGTGTGTGTGTGTGTGTGTGTGTGTGTGTGTGTGTGTGTGTGTGTGTGCGTGTGCGTGTGTGTGTGCTGCTGGTCTGGGAGCTACTATCCACCGATCTCCAGCGGGATGGAAAAGGTTCTGACATTGTTAAAGTAATGGACTGAGAGCAGACAGTCCCCCTGATGAGAGTGGGTTTATGTGGGCTTATTACCAAGGGGCCTGTGCTCTGCGCCTGTGCTCCGCCTGCCCGCCAGGCGCAACATGATGGCCCCTGGCTCCCCATATCTCTCCATCTCCTGTCAGTGGGTGTGTGTTTCTTTGCTCCCTCTCTCTCTCTCTCTCTCTCTCTCTCTCTCTCTCTCTCTCTCTCTCACTCGCACACACACTCTCCCTCTCTCTCACTCTCTCTCTCTGTCTCTCTCACACACACTCTCACTCTCTCTCTCTCTTTCTCTCTCGCACACACACTCTCCCTCTCTCACACTCTCTCTCTCACACACTCTCTCTCTCTCTTTCTCCATCTCTCCCACTCTCTCTACATCTCTACATCTCGTATTATCATTCTTGTTGCATTCCACCTCTCTCCCTTTCTCCCATTCCTTCTCACCATCTTGCACTCATTCCTTTCCTCTCCCAACACCTCTGTTTGACTATCTCTCCTTCTCCCTCGTGACAATTGATTCCCCCCCTTCTCGTCTCTAGTCTCCCTCCAGCTGCCACGTCTTGGGCGCCGGGGTTATGTTTAATTAGAGAAGGTGATGAATTACTGGCTGGCCCACGTCAGAGCCCCAGTTAAAAGCAGAAGCCACCAGGAATGCCAAGGGGAGAGACGATGCTGTCAAGTGGTGTGTAAAAGTCAGGCTGTAACACCGTGGTGGAGCTCTGCGTGCGTTTGTTTGTCGGCGTGTTTAGTGAGTTGTGTTTCGGGGCATGGATCTGTGTCTTCACCCACTCGAGAGCCTCTTTGCTTTCACTTCGGGGGAACAGATGGGGAGTTCTAGGAGCACCTTGACGACGCAGTGAATTTTCTAAAAAGTGCTACAATGTTCAAATCCCTGGCTGCTTCTCAACGGACTGGTTTCGCTAAGACGCCGCATAGAATCGCTCACGGAACGAAAGGCAAGGGTTACGTATTGAATCAAGCATGTATTGCAGATGAATAATATATGAAATTAGACACATCCACCATGGCTTTTAATAGATCATTAATCAATGGACGAGGCATGTCTGAGTGTGTATTCTAAATTCCTTGACTGATCTTGTAGGGAAAAAAACAAGGTTGGTGGATACACAAAATAATGAAGGATTGATCAGGCTTTCTCATCAGTTTACTCACACTGCACATCTCCATTCTAGGAGCCATCCCGGTAACTCCCAGGGTGATATCTGTTTTGTTTTCATTCCAGCCTGCCATTTCACCTTCATCTTTATTATAGTTTCTGTATGCGGGTCGGACTCCCTGTTAACGTCCATGTTTTCCTTCCATCTCCCCTGCTGAGATCAAGGAAAACGAACCATCACGGTGGACCCTGGGCTAGCTCCACTCCTTCGTGCCCCCTTCTCCCTCTCCAGGCTCACAATTTGTTTCCCAGCCCTCTGCTCTCTAGCAGAAACTTTGAAGGTCTATGCAGAGTCCAGTGCGTTGGGAATTGACAGTGGCGTTTTCCCTGGAAGGAGGCTACTCGGCACACATCCTTCTGAAGCTTGGGAGGATCAGCTCGGGAATACAAAGAGGCATAGGCCTCACGGAGTAGAAAGCACGGAGTCGCCAACGAGGCCACTCGGGTTTTCTTTGGGCTTTGAACACCTTTGCACAAAGCAGCCGTGATCGCACTGGTAATCACACGTGGTTGCCAGGCCGACTTGAGGTACTCGGCAACAATGGTGACACGCATTGTCCTTAATGGTCGGCACGGCGGCCCTCCAGGCGCTGACCGCGTGGTGCTGAATGTGCATTCAAGGCACGTCGAACACAGTCTTTGAAATTTGCCTTTCGTTACACTAAATATCTGATAACCAGACTCTTGCCCAAAAAAAAAAAAACAGGAATAAAAAAAATAGGATGAGCCACACAAGTTTGTGGAGTTAAGGTTTCGCAAAGAGTCAAAATAAAGATAAAGACCCAAATCCACCCACAATGGCATTTCTTTACTTGTATGTTCTTTCAGTCATTCGCCAGGTTTTCAATGAATGTAATCATGAAAGCACACAAATGAATACCAATTGCATTATGTGTATCTCTCTCACACTCACTTTATTTAATACAGATACAGAAATAGGGAAATTCCATACTAGAGGGGCTATGTTTGATTGATTTAAAAGGTGCTCTGTCATTAAATTCATTAAGAAGACTTACTTGATGATCTAATCAAGGCAAAGGGTTGATTGGTGTGTGGTCTATTTGGTAATTCATAGCTTGTCAAATTAATTGTATAATAATTTATTTCTTTATTGTTTTTTCATTAAATTGTGTTTTCTTTAAACACACAAAAACACAGCTCATGATACCCAATAATACCCATAACATTGTGCTACCAACCCAAACATATGATGTAATTGTAGACCATCTGATTCTGTCACCTATATAATACAAAAGAAAAAGCCAGTACTACACATGTTCCTGTTTTTAACTTGCCATCAGCATGGACTGTTTTTTTCTGTCTGAATACTGTAACAGACAATTCTGAGAAGTAACAAAAACAACCTGAAGGGGGAGTGAAAAAAAAGAATATAAAATGAATACACATTTAGAAATATACAAATGTAAACACATGCAAACATTTACACACTACTTCCACAAACTAAGAGTTTACTAATTGTTTATGGAGACTGAGTACAAACCATAAATTTGATTTTATTTTTATTTTTTATAGTTCATTAGCACAAATTTCTAGCGCAGCATAATTGCGGCTACATGCTGGAACAGAGTGCGGCTGTGTACGATGAGAAGGAGCCAAGGGATTGTGCTTGGCGAAGAGGAAAACAACTCTCTCCATCACTATGGAAGGAGTATCCTCGAGCTTACACAGCGTTTCGGCTGTGAAACACGTTCACCCAACAAAAGTGCCCGCTCTAACACACTCCCAGACGTCCACGCACATGCACGCACGCACGCACGCACGCACACACACACACACACACACACACACACACACACACACACACACACACACACACACACACAGAGAGATGCACACACCCGGGGGTGATTGGAATGAATTGCCAGACCTGGGAGAGAGAGAGAGGGGCTAGGTCTAGGGAGATTTACTCTCCCTTCCCCGTCCCATAACTCCCAGCCTTCCCCAGCGTTCTCCTGGCACCATGTTGATGAGGCGGTGATGAGGAGAGGGCTCCTTTTCATCCGTTTCTCCCAGCGAGCCCCATGCCCCGCTTTGAGCCTACCGTATAGGACTCCCCATTTAGTCTTGGTTAGTCAAACGTTATCACAGGAATGCCAGCGACAATCAAACTAGTTCTTCACCACCACAAGCAATGCTCATCGTTCAACTTGGAGCACCATAGACAGCGTGCTTCTACGTAGAATGATGGCTTACAAACAGCTTTGTCCACGTTTCAACGCAGATTAACTATGGCTTCGGTGGAGTGGATTGTGCAGTCAGCGCTCAACAGCATGTAACCTCCTCCCGGCTGCTCCTCTGTGTAGAAATAGCACCCCTTTTCAAATTCACAACGCACTTGTCCACAGGACTTCTCAGTGCATGCGGACTCTTGAAGATAAAAAAAAGAAAAGCCTCCAATGCGTCTTGTTGACAGTTCAGCTAGTGGACTGACTGTGCACATGCATTAAATAGAACTATTCAATTCCTGCTCCATCTGATAGGGGCATCAGCACGACGGGCCTCTCCTCTTGCACCCCCCCCCCCCGTTGACAGGCAGGTTATTTGGGATGCACCGCTGGAGTCGGAAGCCTGTCGACGGCCCAGCATCTCCCCCCCCCCCCCCCTCCTCCTCTCCCGGAGTTCACGTGCAGCCCAGGGAGCGCACTTCCCATCTGTCTGTGTGGGAAAACGGACGTTTGTCAGGGGGAGACGAAAGCCTCCCAGATCTCAACAGCTGGGTGGGAAGATAAAGACTTGGATGAAGTTGTGGACAGGCATGTGGGGAATGAGAAAGAAGGCCGCCTGCTGCTGCTGCTGGTGAGGAAGACAAAGAGGAGGAGGAGCTACTGTCGGGAATAGGGGAAGGGGAAGAGCCTTGTGGGGCCTGTCCGAGACAAGGCGCGCGCCATAACACAGATGTTCAGCTTTGCCGCTGAGATCATCGCTGTGGCGTTGGCTACCTCTGCTGTGGTGCAATGACCTTGACAACCTTATGAATGAAGTGTTTGCGCGCGTGTGTGTGTGTGTGTGTGTGTGTGTGTGTGTGTGCACATTTGTTACAAAAGGAAAATAAACTGGTCACACGGCCATGGCTAACTTGTTCTTCTGTAAAGGTGTGATGTCTTTACGTACGTATATCCTTGTCGATTGAGTGGGGTATGACGTCTTTACAAGTTTTCCACGTGGACTGACAAGTTGGCCGGCTGCAAAGGCTTGCTGAGCTGTCCCAGTGCCACCAGCATGAAACAATCACCAGAAAACAAGTCCTGTCAAAGCTGCAGCTCAGCTCGGTACAGCTGGACCGACCGCGGAGCTGGCCCGGCTGGCCGGGAGTTAGAGAGGCATGGTGTACACTTCAAAGCCCCAAGTTGCATATCCTCTCTCTCAGGTAAATGCCGGCCAGCGTTTTCTGGGTGTTACATCCGTTACCATGGACTTCCAAGGCGGCTACACAGCAAGGTGTGGGGCTCAGCTTGTGTGTTAACCTGGTGGGTGCTGATCTAACCGGGAGCCACAAGGTAGAAAACACAGTTGTCATAGCTCCCCTCTCGCATATCATAATTAGATCGATTTGGTATTTTCTGCCACCACCCGGTGGTTTTCTCATGAAGCCTGCTAATGCTAATGCTGCTAATGCTACCTTATATGGTAAGGTACTGCATATTTCGTCTTTTTAATGTTGTTAAAATAAAGTGTTAAGAAGTTTCCTTACTTTTGTATTTTTTCTTCTCAATCTTAGCCTCTTCACTGATGCTAAACAGACATCGCACAACATTCATTTAAGTCTTTAATGAACTGATCCCTTTCCTGCAAATCGACCTTGCTCCCGGCGAATCATGCTGGCATACATGTTACTTCAATTAGTGCCTTTGAAAGTTGGGCAGCGTCTGAAAGGTGTGTGCGGTGGAGCGCCGAGTCCCACATCGCCCGCGAAAGCTCAATAATCCTTGTTGTTTATCCCAGAGACTGCTCTTGGCACAAATAGCTGTAGAGTTGCAATACTGCAATGCAACGTAAAATACTGACTTTTTTTTTCATTTCTCATTTCCATTTTCCTAGCAGTGTGAATTACATAATTATGTAAATAGTCCCCACTTTGAAGCTATGGGTTGGGATGACATGAGAGGCTGGAAAGAGTCTCTATTAGAGAGGTTGCCTTCCCAGCAAAAATCCTCTTCTGTTTATGTATGCCACAGACACTTACCTTTTTGTGCCAAATCGTTCGGCTTAACCTCTATTAGAGACAAACCGAACACAGGACGTACGTTCAAAAACACACTTAAACACCTTTTATTTTGCTCGCTCGCTTAGTTTCCAACTAAGTATGTACGAGGGTTGAAATCCCAATGCAAAGTGGCAAGACATTTGCCTGCTAATAGTCTATTTGGCTGTACAGATTCCTGTTCAACCTAAAAAGAGGGGACCTCATGCATTCCCATACCTCAACAAAACCGGTGACATTACACCAGTGACACAGAGTTCAAACTTTTTTTTTCAGTATTCCTCTACTGGGCTACATGGAGGCTAGTTTTTGAATCCAATCACAGCAATATTTGGCGAGGTTATGTCATGTACCTTGAAGTGGTGGCCAAGCTGCCAAGAAAAAAAAAAGAGAGGCCAAGGGACACACTGGCATTATACATTGGAAGGTCAGCTTGTTATCCAAACTAATTAGATTTCTCAGCTGTGTCTGAGCGGTGAGCCTTCAGGATACTAAGTGGCAGCCTTCAGGTTGCTTGTGGCACACGCGTTTTGGTCCATTTTCTCTCTGCCCTCTCATTTTGCTATTGATCCATCTGCTACTTGAAGTCAGTGGTGGGGTGGGAGGGGGGTGTGTATGGGAGGGGGGCACACACATCACTATTCAACTTGCTCTCTTCGATTGGATTTTGGACATATCACACAACGTTTCACACTTTCAGAGTGACTTTACATCTTTTCTATATTGGCAGCACAAAAGATGACTTTGTCATGGACTTTGGACGCCTTACCAGTCAACACAAAATACCTTGCATTTTCAAGCAGCAGCAGCAGCAGCAGCCTAGATTATCATAAATGCAGGCTTAACAGTGAACTTCTGATTACTTTCTTTCAAAAAGTCACTAGGCCATGACTAGATCTGCAACTTTTTTTTGCCAGTCTTTACAGCTAAACTTACTGGCAGGCAGATTCAATCTGTTGTTGCCAGCAAGGAGAGTGATGTAATGGCCTGGAAGAAAATATCAATAATTCACAGAGCTGAAATGTGAAAAGTTACAGCCAAGGTCCAGGAGAGAAATAGAGGAAAGAAGAGGGAGATACACGAGGATGGTGAGAGAGAAAGAGAGAGAGAGAGAGAGAGAGAGAGAGAGAGAGAGAGAGAGAGAGAGAGAGAGAGAGAGAGAGAGAGAGAGAGAGAGAGAGAGAGAGAGAGAGAGAAACGGGGATGGTGAAAAAAAAGAGAGAGAGAGAGAGAGAGAGAGAGAGAGAGAGAGAGAGAGAGAGAGAGAGAGAGAGAAACGGGGATGGTGAAAAAAAAGAGAGAGTGAAAGAGAGAGAGAGTGGGAGAGAGAGAGAGAGGGAGGAGGGAATTAAATTTAGCTCTGGGCTGTTTGGAGCAAGCCTTTTCTATTATTCCTTAAACGTATTGTTTAAAAAAGAGCTAAAATTGTACAGGAAGCAGACAGAAATTCTCACCAGCAGGAATTTGTATTGGTCTGCCTCAACAGGCGTGCAAATTCACAGGTGATCTACTTCATCTTCAAGATGTGAGCCACATTGAGAAAACCATCACAGTTCTATGTAGCTACAATTTTGATCATCCCGCAGCTCTTTAACTTGCTCCATCCCCTTCACCCTTGCTGGATAAAACACAAAGCACATTTCACTTCTTGGATTTCTTTACCTGATTCATGTCACGCCTCGGTGACATTTGCCACAGTTATCCTGATTATTATGTGGAAACCTACCTGACAGTAACTGTTTTTCTGTTTTAGTTTTGAAACATAATAATCTGAATATTCTACATTTGGTGTCTCCATACTGTATCTTAACAATACTGTGCATAGGGTCCAAAATAACGAGAGTGCTCTTCAATGCAAGAGACCAGCTAAACGGGTCATATCTTTGTGGTGTTCCACTCCACTGATAACAGGAAGGAAGTTATAGCTTTTAATTAACAGAGAGGTATAAATAACATTGCTCCATAGCAAGAATCACAGGATAACTGGACTGACTCTGTAGTTAAGAGAATGACTTTGTTGAAGAGAGTATTTCACTCAAACAAAAGAATTATGCCGATGAAGTTGCATCACAGACAGCCCAATAAAGCCATGTTTTTTTATTGTACACACTGCCTGTTCACTTAACAAAGTATGCTTTCTGGGATCACCAGGTGGCCTTGGGTCCCATACTATGCTATTGACATACACTAGTGAAAGAACAGCCATGAAAAAACGTAACTGTAATATAGGAATATGTCTGTTCTAAGATGTCATCTAAGATGTAATCCAACGCTCTGAACAGAGTTTTGATCTGAAAATGGAAACCACGCGAGATCCTAGATGGCACGCGTGATTGGTGGGAGGTGAGGGAACAGACACCTGGTGAGGTCACTGATTGGCATAAACAACACCTCTAATAGAGAGAGTGTTAAGAAAACACACAGTCAACCAGATCCATTTAATTGTAAAGGTTTCTCCAAAACGAGACGCTTTAGTAAGTGTTATCAATCGTGAGAAAACAATATGGAGACATTGTGACCTAATGCATGCATTCTTTTTGCAAAAACAAAGAGGAATAAAAAACACACGCTCGTATTTTGTTCAACCTGAATTATTTAAAAATGTTCTCATGCAAACACTTATATTTCAATGCAGGACCTTATGAAAATAAATAGTGTTGGAAGTGTTATTTTCCCTCAAGTGTTAGAAATACAAAAAGCTGGTCCGACAAGACCTTCAACATTTTTGTGCATGAAAATGAAGGGAAAGTTCCTTAACACTGTTGAAAATAGCATAGAATGGACAGGGAAGAAATAGTTGCTGTGAGGCATGAAACTGCTTTGAAGAAGATGAAAGTTTCGGAAACCAAATTGAAGAAAATATGCTTTACATTTGGTTCAGTTAAGAACCACAAATAAGTTATGCTTTTTATAAGTTATCTCTATTACATAATATTTTAGACAGACATAATGTCTGATTATCCCTTTTTGTACCACACTTGCCTGTTGTGACACCTGCTTAACAGAAGTAAATGGTTTAAATTGGGAATCTAGAATCACTGCCATTGCCATTTTGCAAAGATTTCTTAAAAAAAAAAAGAAATAGCCATCTTCTCTTGACAATATAGAATTGAAACTGTTGACAAATGTAAAATATCTTCATCCATGAATATCATAGTTAAAGTAGAATAACAAGCAGCTGTAGGGTGAACGAGATCAAGCTGAGCCAGTGTTTAGACATAACAGCGAGGCAGCACGATGGCTCAGTGGTTAGCACTGTTGCCTCACAGCAAGAAGGTCCTTGGTTTGAACCCCAGCTGACTGTGTGGAGTTTGCATGTTCTCCCTGTGTTTGTGTGGGTTTCGTCCCACTTACAAAAAACATGGGTTAATACTCCTATCCTATCAGTGCCCTGACTGTGTGTGTGTCTGATCTGTGTGTGCAAAAGTCTGTTGCGATTTGTTTGGCAAGCAAGTTTGGCTCAAATTGGCCGCCATGGTATCACTCAGACTGATTGTTGCGAGTGATAGCTGTCTGTCCCTCCATTCGTTGTGTGTACCTAATTGGCAACCAATTTGCAAAGCGCTTTGAGTCCCGTGAAAAGTGCTAAAGACTAAATCCACATTCAGTCAAAAACCCGTTCTCTCGCTAGGTTCTGCTTCATGTCATCTCCTCCGTGGCACTATTTTGCAACCATCTGCATGCTGTCACTTAAGAATCATCAGCATTCCTGTGGTGATCAGCGGTGGTAAATACACAGGCACGTTTGGTAAATCACCCTAAAGCTGTGATTTAGGGAACACAGCGTGAGCCAGCGATGGTACCCTGTATGAAATATCATCTTGGGCAAACTGCTGCTATCACACTGTGTTGTTTAGAGTTACTGACGGTTCGTAACCCTTACGACGATCACCATCTGTAAACTGGAGAACACAACAAGGGTTAAGCCTTTTAAGCCTGGTGGTTTTTGAGACAAAATACCCAAGTGGGTTGTACCATTAGGATGTTGACTTTTTAATCACATCTAATGGTTCTTCAACCAAACGTCTCAACTCACAAGAGAACAGGATGTTCTACTATATATATATATATATGAAAATGTTTCGAACGTTTCATGGTCATGACTGGATATGGTACATTAGTAATAATTCCCTAAAACAGGTTGAAGCTCTCCAGTGATAATAATTGTGCATAATTGCTGTTTCCTATTTCTGTTATTTCACACTGCATCATCAAGGGGATGCCTACCCAAAGTAAGGCGACTTGATTACTAAGTGATTTCAATCTGCGCCACTTCCAACAACCTTGGTATGCTAGAATGATTCCTCTTCCCAACTTTTGTCCAATGCTTTAAAAGTAGGACAAGCATCATAAATTATAGAGTTCAAATGTTTTGAAGAGTACTTAAATGTGTTTCAAATGTTTCCTTGAAATCTGTGTCAGTTTATGGCCTGGCAGAGCTCTTACGATGCCACTCAAATCCACTCTTCTTCTCAACGCACATCAGCTTATCAACAAAGACAGTGGATTGAAGCACATCTGTTTCAGCCTACATCTCACAGGACTACCTTTACCTCTATGTGGTGATTGCGGTTATTTTTAATTAATCCAGCTATGTTTGTGCTGTATTCCTGAGTAGGATTGTAGACTCTAAAAAGGTATAATATATGTCTTTGTAAAAATCGTGCACAAGGAATCTTTTGTAGTTTGACTGACAAGAATATTGTTTTTCATATGGTATGCTTGACCACAAAAATGTCTTGAGAATAATTTTCTTCAATTTATACTAGTCAGATTGTATCAACTTTTTCAGAAGATGTAGCAGTCATGGTTTAAATGCCTAAATCCCTAGATGAGGCTTTGTGAAGCTTAGCAGTGGATCTTTCCAAAAATACAAATACTTGAAACCTTCCGACACAGATTTGATAGAAAAGCCCCGGTTCAACCCAAAATTTAAGAACGTGTTTCTTTGCTGCAATCATCCTTGCAATATATAGAGGTATTTTGGCAAAGTTAGATTGATCTGCGAGGAGGTCAGGATCTGCATCTACAATAGGAGAACAGTGAGTTTCTTTTTTAAAAGACACATCTAGTCACATATTTCATTTTATTTAGAAGCACAGTCTGTGAGGAAATGGTTTAGTTTAAAGTTTTATACATTGGTTTGTCATTGTTTTCAGTTCTTGATCATTCTAAACGGGACGTAATTATCTTGTAATGGGCTTGGAACTTCCTGTTTCCACTTATTTCATGGCTCTCCATCTGTGGCAGTGAAAAGGCCTCAATCTGTTTGATTGTGCTCACATTTCCCGATCACATCTGCCAAGGAAAGCTTGTCAGCTGCTCCTCTCACTTTCCCAATAGTTGTAGGCAGTAGAAGGGAGGAAGGAATACCACAGACACGTGCCTTTTGGCAATACTTGTTCTACATGGTAGACGCTTGGCTTTTAGATTCCCCAAAAAACGTATTTAGTTTTAATTTATTAAAAGCCTTTGCAATACTTGTTCTACATGGTAGACGCTTGGCTTTTAGATTCCCCAACAAATTGATTTAGTTTTAATTTATCAAAAGCCTATTACCGATACAGATGTGGCAATCTGGACACTACGTGTTAAGGCTGGCCCAAGCCTATATTAACCCCTCAGTTCTAGTACCCTCGTTTACCTCCTCTGATGCTCCCGGTCTCCTCCCACTCAGTTGGTCAGAACCAAGAAAGAGCATGAATAATTTAACCACAGTCTACACTACACTACCGAACAGCTGTCTAGAACTATTACCGAGACATTTTCATAATTTAAGCACCAACTAAGTACAAACTGTTTCAAAAAATACCTCCATGGACGGATTATTTTAGCAAAGTATAAGACCTGCATTCTATTCCAAATGAATGGGTGATCATAGGGAAACAGCAAACCAAAGCAAACCTCTTGGTGCCGTTTCTAATTCTCTGCTCCCAGGTGGGCTTTCATGCCCATGGATGGTTCAAATTGATCGATGGGGTCTTGGCACCAACAGTACACGCAGACTAAGTCCGAGCAACCGAGCCTTGAACTGGGGATCGGTAAATGTTATGCCTCCCCTCCGCGCATGCAACCCAGCCCCGTGTCAAACATTCATGGAGGCCTAGTCACTCACACTCCAAGGCACATATTTACTTTCTCCGAGGCCTCTTATCAATCACGATGGAAGACCAAGGACGTTCCCTTTATGTTCCTGACATCTGCTATCCCACAGACAAACTCCGAGATGTTGACACAGGAGAACGGTTGGCTGCCTCCCGGCAACGGGGGCGAGGAACACATTGAATAATCCATGTGATGATTTGCGTATCAAATCGTTTGTTGTCAGGGCAGTTGGCCGTATCCCTGGAAGTATGCATTTCTGATTATTATAGGCAATTCATGAGAAATTATAGATTTTATCCCTACAATTATGTCCCTTTTGTTAATCTGCTTTAATTTGAAACCAGATCATGTGTATAGCATAGGACTCTCTGTTAGTCATAAAAATACATCAGTTGTAATTGTGTGTGTGTGTGTGTGTGTGTGTGTGTGTGTGTGTGTGTTTGTGTGTGTGTGTGTGTTTGTTTGTCAGGTCTATCCTACCTCTTAGGTCCACCACACATCTTCAATATATATTTGATTTCATTCAGGTAAGACATATGTATGTATGCTTAGTGCATATAATGTACAATACACTTACACACCAATCTATATATTGACTTCTTCCTGGGCAGTGATTTATTAAATATGATTTTTTTTTGCCTAGGTCAGCTAGGGATCACCCATCTTAGCGCTGTTCTTCTATTGACCCAGTGCCCTTTAACGTTTCCCCTCTCATATTTCTTTTCCCATACATAACTGTGGCGTAGCGGCTATTAGCAGGAGGGTTCATGTAGGAGGTATGAGCTGCGGCTCTGATTTCGACACTGGTTTCTATAAGGTTACATGTGAGGGGAACACTGACATAGCATAGCATGGTATCTCTCCTACTGAGAAAGTATGCTGCACTGTGTTTACATCGTTTGACTGCAGTCTACTTGGACTAAATGTGTCCACCCCATTCAACGAGAAGATTACATTTCAGAGTCTAAAGTAGTTCAAAGTCTATCGTTGAATATTAAGAGGAGCAGGGCCAGTGAATTGCATCCCCTCACCATCGTCTTCAGTAGCAAGAGAGAGCAGCGTCGGCATGTCTCTTCATCGTGCCGGGAGGAAAAGGTTAGCCAGTCAGCCGTGACACTATTACACTGCCACAACAATTGTGAAGGGGAATCTGACTGACTGGAATCAACACAATGATCATATTTGCTGCTTGTCAATTGATTTGGAAGACAAGAGAAAGTGTGCATGGCTGCTTGTTGAGCCTAATTGTGCCTTTCTGCTGTGACAAAGAGCCCTTGTACGGCTTAAAAAGGCTCTGTGTTGGTGCCCGTCAACGCGTGGTGTTACCTTTCTGCTCTAGGAACTGCCTGCACAGCAAGGCTGATTAAAGGGCAGCTGTGTACTAACACGTGTACCGCCAACTGCTATGATAGGCAAGTTTGATTTCAATCTCCTCTGCCCGGACATACTGTAATAGAACGTTTTGCAAGTATCAAAGTCGACTTCAGCCGGAGTCACGCCATGTGGAAGGCATTCCGGCGACCGTCCATAGAGCTCCGTTTTGTCGTTATCGCCGAGCAATGACAACCGTCAATAAAACATTAATGAGTGTGGCGATCATGGGGGTCTCAAATGCAATTTCATTGGCTTAGCTATGGCCATAGAGGGCAAGCATGTACTGAATGACATTAGATTGGGTCGTCTAACCCTTTTCTCCCGAGCAAGCCACCCACCTATTAAAGTTTAATAGGGAATTCACACAATTGATTGGAAAAAACAGTTAACCTTTTAACTTATTCTATCCGTTTGAAGACGAGTCTAACCATATACAGTAGGCATGGAAGGAGATCATGTGTAAAATGTTCAACCCATGCACAGCATGCACACTGTTCGCCAAAGCCGTGCTGTAACTAATATAGATATAAGCCGACGCCCTAAACACTTACCAGGCACCGCGTTCTACGAGTGTTCAGCCGCATTTGGAATTTGGCTGCTCACCGCCATGACAGCTACCCATTTCCTATTCCCTCTCATATGAGTGAATGTCACCCCGCTCCTCTCATCTCCACGGTTGAAATGCAGACCGCGGTGCCTCTCCTCAGACCACAGGGGAAATTAATAAATGATTAAAGTCTAGGGGAGTCAGGGGAGGAGTAGGAGTTGGGATAATGGTGGTGTCGTGGATTGACAGGATGCTGACGGGAGAGCGCTGCTGCTTTCAGGGTTATGTCTATATCTAACGGTGCACAAAGACGAGGCGGAGGCAAACGGGGGCTGGGAACTGTTTGGTGGGAAGATTTCTTGAACACTGAGGAAATGTTTGCATTGCTTCTGGAACGCAGTGTTATTGTTCCTTAATAATGTGACGTTTATTTTCATTCGTAAAGATGACGTGCATCTAATATAACGGTTACAAAACTTAAACCTTGGTCTCATCTTTCTTTGTTGTATACATTCAAATACAAAACCCATTGTTACTGTCCTTTGCTATGACAATATAGAAGTTTGTGTGATCACACGCAATGCACAGTGAAAGTGTTCAAATGTTCAAATATTACTCATTAACACTTGTCGGACTAACGACCTGATTTGGTAGTAGAGTGGTAGAATATCGTGTATACAGTGGCCCGGACAAATAACTCTAAATTAAGCTAATCCATTATTCTTTTGTTGCGTTGCAGAGTCCTGCTATTCATTGTGCCATATAGCTCAGGGCTGCTGAGGAGATTATGTTGGCGTTGGACCAGCACTCACATTATTATCAGTATCCACTACTAAAGGTACCCACAAGGCCTTATAAACACAAGGGCTTATAAACACCATATATCCATAAGCACTAGTGCACATAAAAGACAAAGGTCATTAGCCAATCTATGGAGATATGCAATTAACACAGCTACCAGAAAGTGTTGTCCATGTTGATTAATCCTATTGTTCCAGACCATTGACTAGGTGATATTATAGGCCACTGCCGAGCATTATTTGAGAATGAGGCCAGGCTGTATAACGTAACGCATTATAGGGTCGTGTTACCGGAATAGTAATGCAATTTCAAAAATAATAACGCGATCTGAAAGTGGAATACACAATCAGTTTGCCAAAAAAAAACTACAAAACATTCACAACCTGTGCAAGGCAAAACGGCTCCGTTGAAAATGACCAAGTGAGTTGAAGAGCAGAGGCGAAATGCAATGTGACAGACAGCCCCGCTTGGCGCCTCACTTCAAACAGCGCCGTGCTATGGGCCAGGGGAAAGCTGGGTTGGATGCTGCAGGCCTGGGCACTTCTTAGCCTCCAAAGTCTTTTATCAGTCCCCTCAGCATGCCAGTTGATGAGAACTGTTCGCTGCCTCAGAGCCATGTAACAGTCTAGGGAAGAGTGTGACCCCGCCCACAGATCAACCTTTTGGAACGGTTGCCCGTTTTTCAGCTGTATCTCACCAGATATTAAGACTCCAATGTGTTTCATATATATGTATCACATTCTTGTCTTGTATTATCTTTGGACTTTTAAAATATTGTATCACATTTTTTTTTTCACATCATCAATCTGACATTTTAGAAGGTCTTTTTAATGAAACATAGTGCAGGGGATGGGGGTTGAGGGGGACAGTGATATAGATTCCCCAGACACCTCCCTTGACCCAGGTGAATTAGGAGAGTCATGACACACAATGACCCAACAATCACTTATTCATTACTCTAAAACTCCAAATCCCCTTTCTTTCACCTTGAGAGTAATTCTTAGGTGCTGCTTCACGGTGTCCTTCTGTTAAGAAATGGTTATGAACTTAGGATGGCTTTTGCGCCATGACATCGTACAATCATAATCACTTGCATAAACTTTCAAACCGGTGTAAAAACCTACACAGCTCTCAAAAAAAATGTAACTTTAGAGAGTGCAGTAGAGAACAATATTTTGACAAATGCACAAATAGCAGGGGAAGCAAGACAGCGTCTCTGAAGTGAGCTATGAGGACACTCCCACATGACAAGTAAAAAGTTATGGGGTGATAAAAGCTTCCTCTGCGCATTAAGAGCAAAGAAACTATAATTTCCATTTCAAGTTAAGATCCCTGTGCCCTGTCTTTCCTGTTTCTCTGGCCTTTCTTTCTGCCCAGTCGATCATCCTGTACCTCTCCACCCCACTTTCAGCAATTAAGCATTGGGTCTTGGTTTGGATTTTCTGTTGAAATCTCTTTGTTTTTTTACATGTGTCCCACCGTTTGCTTTTTCAATAAAGTAAAATGTTACTTATTAAGGCAATTGGTAGTTTATTCAAGTTCAAGTTTTATTTGTGACGTGAAGCAGATACAACGAGGTACTGTCAATGAAATGTTTACTTACAAGTAAGCCCTACTAGAAAAATACAATAACATAAAGAAGAAAAAATAGAAAGAACAAATCGTGAACTTAGAGCCATTAGTTACTTATTTAACAGTCTTATAGTTTTTGGGTAGAGACTGTTCCGAAACTGCCTGACGGTAGATGAGCAAGCAGGAATCTGGGCAAGCAGGAGCTGGGATCACTGTTGATTTTCCTCCTTGCCTTGGAGAGACTTCTTCTGCATTCTTGTGTGTTGAGTAGACTTCAGCGAAAATGATGGACGTAGATTCTCTTGGGAGCTAAAACATTCTGATGCTTACCATGAGGTATTCCAGATCTGCTTAACAAAAACAAGATATTTTCTTCACACTAGAAGCAGCGCACCAGTTGTTGTTGACAAATATGCACACCACTCCCAAGTGACGTGTACATAGAATTTTGCGTGGGTGGGCCAAGACTCCCAAGAGGGACATAGGCCAAATTCAAAGGGAAATTCCAACTTCAAATCTTCAAATTCTCACAGGGGAGATCTGATTGGCTTCCCCTGTTTTCGCAAACAAAGCCCATCCCAATTCTTTCACAATAGCAAACTTTATTTTTGTATTAATTTAAAATCAATTTGAAGTCAGTAAAAGATGTCTGCAATGTATTAAAAGACTGTTGCAAGCAACATACAGCTTGAAAAACAGTGGCACAACAAGAATAAACAATTGTATTGTCAGCATAAAAAAATATATTTTTGAATTAAGCTCAAGTTAAGCAATATTTTGTATATAGATAGTAAATAAAACAGGTCCAAGGAATGACCCCTGTGACACACCTCAAGTGACCACCTTCGTAGAGGACTGAACATCAGCATGAACACTTTGGAATCTGTCAGAAAGGTCATTTTTAAATGACCATAACATTCCATTGCTACAACCAATGACCTTGAGTTGAGCATTTAAAATGATTCAAGGAATTAAGTACAGTTAACTTTGAAATTGTGCGGTAATTATTAAGGTTTGAGGGATCTTCTCAGTTGTAAAGAGGAAGAACATATGCCATTTTCCAAGCTTTGGGAAGAAAAAATATTTGAAAGGTGACTAATTAAAAATGCATGTAATAGCTTCAGCTTTCAAATGAGCAGAAAGCCTAAACAGACAGGAATCAAGACAGTTAGGTCCAGCAGGTTTCTTCTGATCAGTATGTTGCAGAGCCTTAAGAATGTCCTCAACAGTAAGTCAGCTCAAAAGTAATTGAAACAGGGAGGATAACGCAAGGAGCTAAAATACCATGGCCACAACTAGAATTGAAAGTTGCAAATAACAATAAAATTTTGATTCACACTCGCTAATACGCTCCATTTCACACCTTAAGATTATAAAATAGAACACAATAAGACACAGACACTGAAATGGTTGGATTTGATCAAATACTATATTGTTGTACAACAAACTTGTAAACACAAGTTAACCAGATAATAAAGTTTGATACCAGATGGAATTAAATAGTATTTTACCAAGATAGTACTTCTGCAACTTCTGCAAAGGACAAAGTTCGTTTGCAAAAGGATCATACTCACACAACGTGTAAGACGCTGCCCAAAGAGAATGATGATCTAAACCTAAAGTCTGCTGTCTTATATCTACATCCATAGAATGCGAGCCTTGTTTTTTCCAGGCTGCAACAGGTGTAGTGAAGTTTAGAAGAATGCAGCTTAAAGGTTGGAATACTATATCCAGCCTAGGGGTTAGAACAGTGACCTCTTGGAAGTTATATTCAGCTAAAGGGTCGTTAAACTTATAATGATTAATGCCTTGGTTCAAAAAGCACGTTCTCCAATAGATTGCCTTAACATTCCCTCCTTTTATTCATTATAAGTTTTTAAAACACAGAAATTATATTCTTGCAAATAACCTTCCGAGTTCCACCCTTGTAAGCCCCTGAGAAAACTAGTAAACTGAAACTACGTTTCCCATGTCCTTAGGCCTCTCCTGCCATAAACTAACATGAGGTACAATAGTCATAAATGCGTAAACTAGGTAAGATTGACACCACAATTTCAAACAGGTCAATGTGATGTGAGTGTTAGGTGAGATGTTTCACAGGCACTAACACAAGAACATACATCCAAAATTCTTATCAGATTCTTTGATCTTCAGTCTAGGTATAGTGTAATATTCAGGAACAAACAACAGTTAGATAAATTCCTTGATTTTACCAATCTTCGTATCCTTGTACACAAACTCTGCTTGTCTTCTGTTGTTGGTCACCTTAAGAGGCAGCGTTCGGCGTACACCTCAGTCGTTAATCTGGATACGTTGTAGTGACATAAGATGGAGTTGTGTCAGGCCACTGTTGGAGGGGGAATCTGTTTCCCTCCGCATGTAGCTGGTCCTGTTGCTCCGGTACTCATTTGCAGTGGCTGGCGTGGACCCATGTGGCTCTCTCTCTGAAACACCAGGCATGGTCCAGGCATGGTCTACCATTGACTCTGTTTGGTTGGAGTCCAAACCACTGTACCAGTCAGCTGTCTTGTGTGTCGTCAGTCAAACGACCTCAGCTCCTACTAGACCCCACTCAAAAAAAAAAAAACAATAGCCAAACAGCTATGCAAATTCAGATTAATTTGTAAAGGAAACAAGATTATTGTATGTACTCATCCTCAAATGTCCATTTCGCTGAATATCCAAAGACTCTGCAGAAAGTCTCAGTTCTATGTTCCTTGTAACGGTTCTTTGTGAGTTCGTAACCCATTCTTTTCTCAGTCCTGTCACTGTTGTTGTCTGGGATAAGTATTCAAACAAAACACAAACCCAGAACTAAAAATGCATTGCATTTCAATGCTTGTTGTCACAGTCCTGTTGGTGCACTGTTAGGGACAATCAAAAGTCAACAAACCCCAACAATGATTAAACAAAGTTAAAACACATTCCCCAAAGAAATTGTCCAAAACCAGAACTAATATTTCATTACAGTCCAAATCCAAATCAACTTTGTGAACACTGACCATGGTTGTCTTTGGCCGGCTGTTAATCATCTGATTCGTGTGGCTGACCTTATGACTCATGGCATTCCAGACCTCAAGACACTCTGTCATGTACTCACAATCCCAATCAGGGGGACAAACGGGTTGAGGCTGGTCTACTAACTCTTTTAACATTGCTATGTCAGCAAAAAAAATTATTTGTAGAAAATTTCTTAATTATTAATTTACATTTGTTGTTCTGCCATACTCCCCCCTTTTATTTTCCCGATTTGTGTTGCAAATCACAAATCGTGGAAACAAAACAAAAGGCAGAAAACAGAACGTAAAACCAATTAACAACAATTTTGTCAAATTCAAAAAAAAGAACGACAGCATGTCAAATTTAGCCGTTACATCACTTGCTATGTGACTGATAGAGAAGTGTATACTTGTGTATACTACAGCAAAAATCCATTCCCAGGGGGTTGATCAATTCCCTTGAGTCTGGACAATGTTCTAAAATCAGGAAAAATAATTATTTCAAAGAACATATTCCTATGTGCTAGAGTTGTAAGCAGTTTTTATACCCTTGTTTATATCATTTCAAATATCTGTCAAATGCATTATTGAATAAACTACTTTGTATCCAGTGTATATAATTAACCCATTTAAACACATTTTCCATTGAAATTATTTTCATCAAATCAAAAGAAAATACCCAGAAATGTTTTTAAGAGCATCACAGTAATGATTGACCCTCAAGATTCAAAGTATGCTCCTTTTTCAATAATCCAAAATCAAAAGATGTAAAAAATGTAACCCCTTGTTTGTGATCCATAGGAATTCATGTTACCCATCTATAATATTCTCCAGCTAAGGTAACTTCACCCATATATTAAACAAACCCACTAAAGTGACTACTATATTGTAGTCTATGAGGCAGATTAACATTGTGAAATTTTGTCATCCTGTTTTTAAAAGTTTTTAGTGTCTATTTATCTTCACCACAGAAAACGTAAGTGGATATCACACAGATACGGAGTGTTCCTCACTCACTCTCAGCACAGCTTGCCCCATAAAACTTTTAACACTCAGACACACTCAGAAACTCACCGACACACATACACAGTAGGCCTACTCACACACCCATTTATGCTTCTATTACAACCCTTAATAAAAAGGAAATCATACAAGATTGTTGATTTCGAAAGCAATTTTAGTCCAAATATATTTCTAATTATATTCAAGATAAGTTGTGAAACTACAGCAAGTAGCTTTTTTATTCCTTGTTCAGTTTAAAAGTCAAAGGAAAAACTATGACTTGGTAGTATTGATATAATCCTTAAACCATTTAAATGTATAAACCTGATGGTTAAGCACATTTTAGTTTAGTCCTGACAAACACAACGTAACCCAAATGAATGTGTACACGCATGCGCACATATTGTCTGAACCGCGTCTTTCCAGAACGGTTAGATATCAGAACACAACCTATTGTCTTTTAGTTTTATGGACAAAATACATGTCTGATCACTGTTAATTCATTTTAAAATATGATAACTTCACCAAAAAGCTTCTATAGCCTGCTTTCTATTTAACCAATTAGAGCTGCATGTGGAACAAAAACAGTAAGAGGTCTATAAGCTACCAAAGAGGCAGAAGCTGTAACAGCCGATGCTGCTGCAGCCACTGCTCTAGAACAAGCAGGAAGGCCTCTCACCACTGTTGAGAGTCTCTGCGAATAATAAGCAACTGGTTTAAGTTTGTCGCCATGTTTCTGAAGCAGGACAGCATTGTAATACCCATTCTTTTCGTCCACTGCTAAACTAAAATCTCTACATAAATCAGGGATGCCTAAAGGCAGGAGCAGAAGCTAACGCTTCCTTCAGTTTTTCAAAAGATTCTGTAGCATTAGAAGTCCAAGTCACTAAGTCGTTTATAGTCAGTCCTGTGGCATGCGCTATGTCTGACAATGGTTGAAATAACTTTGCGTAGTTACAAATCCATTGTCGACAATATCCTGTGCATCCCAAAAAAGATAGCACTTGTCTTTTTGTTAGTGGTTTAGGAATTGACAATACTGCTTTGATTCTGTCTTTACCAATTGTTCGTGTATTTTGAGAGATCTCGTGTCCAATGTAGTGCACTTGTTTTTTCACCAGCTGGAGTTTTTGTAGGGACGCTTTGTGTCCCTGTAAGGCCAAATAATGTAACAAAGCATTTGTGTCAGCAGTACAATGAACAAACATTCAACACTCTTACAGGCACTTGCCTTTTTCCATAATTTCAAACTTTCAAGCTGTTTTGCATTTTTTTAATCTTTCCTTCAAATCTTTTTGTCATTCTTAGATTTATTTATATATATATATAGAAAGTATTTATTCTTATCTCATTTATATAAAGCAAATTTATATACCCCGCAAACTTCTTTTTACTTTCCTATTATGTTACTGCATATCACATGTAACATGTGCCCCTTATTATATCCTGGAGCCTCCTATAATATAATTAAACGAGTTGCAACTCTTTGACAAGAATACAAACGTTTAGACAACGATCAACCAATAACATACATATATAGCGCTTTACCAAATAAAAACGTGGGACCTCTACTCTCTTTTTAAGTAGGCAACCTACTCTGTTTTTTAGGCGGATTTCCAGCATCTTTTAACCAGCATCCTTTCATATGTGGGAACCTCTACTCTCTTTTTCAAAACCAGGCAACCTCCACTTCTGTTTTGCGCTAGGCGGATGGGAACCTCTACTCTCTCTTTCAAAAGCAGGCATCCCGACTTTCATATTGGGAACCTCTACTCTCTTTTTCAAAAGCAGGCAACCTCCACTTTGTTTTTAGGCGGATTTCAGACGTGGGAACCTCTACTCTCTCTTTCAAAAGCAGGCAACCTCCACTTGTTGCGCGCTAAGATTAAGCGAGACCTCCACTTTGTTGTGCGCCCTTGTCTCCCCTTCAAATCTCTGTGTCGGACTCCAGCCGACCCTGTCCTCAACAGGACTAGACTGGTGCGTCCACCTCTATATTTCTTTTTATATATGTATTTTAAATTTTTTATAATTTTTATTTTTATTTTTTATTATTATTACTGAGCGAGGCTTAAAGAAGCAAGTATCAATACTCCCTCTTCCCTCACACAAACATTGAATGAATTTTTACTATAATAATTGAACATCAACCACCTCAGTGCGTATCCCAAATCCAATCTCATATGCTCTCAGACTTTCAAAAAGCCAAATAATTCGTAACAATTATCGGTTTTCATCGCTTACTGTAGTGATGTTTGCAATGGTAGGTCAAATCCTGGTTTCTCAAAAATGGTTCGAGCTTACCACAGCTTCTTTGCAGCTGCCTAGCCATGGGGATTTGTACACCTCCAGAGAAAACAGCCCCAGCAGTAGTAGCGATATCTCGGTGGGACCTCCAAATGTCGTGGATCCGATCTTTATACACTCACGAACATAAGTAAAATAGAACACAATAAGACACAGACACTGAAATGGTTGGGATCAAATACTATATTGTTGTACAACAAACTTGTATACACAAGTTAACCAGATAATAAAGTTTGATACAAGTATTTTACCAAGATAGTACTTCTGCAAAGGACAAAGTTCGTTTGCAAAAGGATCATACTCACACAACGTGTAAAACGCTGCCCGAAGAGAATGATGATCTAAACCTAAAGTCTGCTGTCTTATATCTACATCCATAGAATGCGAGCCTTGTTTTTTCCAGGCTGCAACAGGTGTAGTGAAGTTTAGAAGAATGCAGCTTAAAGGTTGGAATACTATATCCAGCCTAAAGGTTAGAACAGTGACCTCTTGGAAGTTATATTCAGCTAAAGGGTCGTTAAACTTATAATGATTAATGCCTTGGTTCAAAAAGCACGTTCTCCAATAGATTGCCTTAACAGTACCATTTTGATAACAATGCTTTAGTTTGTGTAAGCCTCAAATTCCTAATTTAGTGATTCATTACTATAAGTGTGTGTGTGTGTGTGTGTGTGTGTGTGTGTGTGTGTGTGTGTGTGCACGCGCGTGCGTGCGTGCGTGTGTGTGTGTGTGTGTGCCCAGGATCAAATGTATTTCTTTAAACGATTGAATTGAATGTTTCCACATTACTACATTCATCAGTTTTAACAAGGTATGAAGGCGTTCCAAACAGGTACTTCATGGCTGGCCCTCAGAGTTACAGTGAGGCTCTGCAGTAAACAGGAGTAGGAGGTTTGGAGCAGCTGCTCGGTTAACACTTCACATCTGCCCAATTTAAATTATTACCAAAGTATAATGGTTGTCGCTGTGGCATCTGTCTGCATTGTTCCCAATCAACCCATGCTTTTCTGTCTCCCCAGTCCCGCTGAAGACAAACACGAGCCTCCCTCATCAGTGCCACAAAGCATCTGCTTCGGCACTGGAACCTTTTAAAGCGCCATTTTATTCCTTGTGGCAGTCGGATAGTGACCGATAAAAAAAGAGACTTTGCTTGATGGCGCAACGTCTCTAATCGATGATTCTGCAGATGGATCAGTGCGCAGTCGGCACGCTCGGAAAACTCCCCAAATACGGAGGCATTCATGGTGATAATGAAGGCGTTGATCACTGTCAGCTTAATGACACTACTGAAATGGACTATAAACACATAATATGGAAGATGGATGAACTTTGTACGGGTCTGGTCCTTGCGAGATAGAGAATATTTGAAAGCCGATGACTAAATGTGGAGGGCCAGCCCCTTTTTTGTTTTGGCTTACAGGTCAAGCATATTGATGTCTCATGTCGTGGAAATTATACTTATTTTTATGCATGTTTTTATGATGTAAAACCGAATTCTTAAACCAAATTTAATTTAACTGAATTACAACCTATTGACCTTGTTGCTTATGCACAACAGTTGCTTGTTATGAGTCTTGTAAATGTAAATGATATGGACCATCACAAAACAAATGCCATTTTACTGCAATGTGAAAAGGCTAGTACTTACACCGGATGGAACAAAGTAATTTTGAGTGTGATTGACCTAATTAGGACGCATTTGAATCCTCAATAAAGTGATTGATGGTTCAGGGGCCCAAATGGCCCAAACAGAGTAAATATCTAAGCGAGCTGATGTCTCTGGTGTGGGGTCCTCTCAGTTGTCGCCAGGCAGAACACCTCAGGGGACTCAATCTTATTATCAAATTAAAGGATTTACTGTGTAACCTATTCACACTGCTTGTGGAAAGTACCTACCCTATATAGGCTCTGGCTGAGGGAGATGTCGGTGTTTGCTGATACTTCTTCTGCATTTTAATGATTGGTCTGTCAACTTGTCATAATCTAGATTAGATTTATGATATTGACCACATGTTCATTACCCTTTTGCATTATAAAGTTAAGAAATGTGTTCAGACTGTAGCTTTTGGTATTGAACCTTCCATCAAAGTAGCAGTGGAAAGGCTGTAGCCTTAGAACACCTGGTTTTGTTGCACTGACATGAGGTACCAAGACTCACTAGTGACTAGTACCAGATCACTGCTTTTATATGTTTTTGGTCATACCAATAAGTTATCTTGTAGGACACCAACTCATCAGTATAAACCTGACAGGGAAATAAGTATTGGTAGATAGGGGTAGAGTTAAATTTAATTCCTCGGATAGGCTTTGCAGGCAGTTAATGGGTCGCAATAATAAGGCTTCCTCTCAGAAAAGAGACAATATGGCAATCAGACTGGAGGATTTGGAAAAAAAAATATATCCCTAGTCTAAACACAGGATGTTTTAATGAAAGATATATGCATAATTTGAAGGGCCAAGGATGCCACAGTTGCCAGTGGAGACAGAAGAGAGATCCAAGCACAGAACGGTTTCCATTTATGGACTACTTTGTCAATTTTGCATGAAGATTTGTGTGGTTGTTTTTCCTCTTTGTAATGGTACTGCCTTTATGTAGGCCCCTATAACTTGAATATTGTAAAAAGGAACTTGCAAATACATATGTAACACAGCCAGGTAATGGCATTGTGCTGGCAATTTTTTTTACCTTGCACTTCTACAAAATCTTTGTTGGTATGTTTTTCCCCAAGAGGGGAAGCAACGTTAGTGACATATTACCGATAATGTCTATTTTGGTATGTGTTTTGTTGACTCTGACTCAGGCATTAAAATCAAGGGACTGAGGGACTGTGGAAAGAGCCAGTGAGTAAGTGAGAGTAAAAGAGTCAGTGAGAGTCATTGAGTCAGTGAGTCAGTCAGTAAAGTGGGTGAATGTGCAAGGCTAACTGACTGGTTTTAATAATGAATGAATCCATGAGTAAACAATTTGAGACTGCGCAACCAACTGACTGAAAAACAGAAAAAAAGGGCCTGAGAGGCTCTCGTCTGCTCCCCGGATGGAAACAACACCATTAGGCCATGTACATTTGCATTTTGGGTCCTGTGGCTCAAGGATGAACAAAGCTCTCTGTCTCATTTATAGTCAACTCTGGCCCATCTAGCTTGAGGGAGTCTGACGAATTCGGTCTGAAAATTATTCCACACAAACAGGAAGTATTATGGCTCCCAAACAGGGACCAGGAGGGGTGTCTGTGAAATGGAGGAGTCCAGCTGTCCGGGCTTTGCTGCCAATATCATTTCAATGCAAATGTCTCCCCATGAAAGATCAAGGCAGAGAGCAACATAAAAAAGAGCAATAGAATAGAATAGTGATATGCCAAAAGATTACCACCAGGAGAGATGGGCTTTTACCAATCCCCGAGCCAAGGGGATTTTATTTCTTTAGCGAGACCATTAAGTCTTACTTTGTGTTCGGGGAGAGAGGCAGGACTCAGGTATTGATGTAAAATACAGGCATGGAGGGGAACGTTAAGTATGCTTGCACTTAATTCATGTCTCTCATGTAGTACTCTGTCTCTCTCTCTCTCCCTTGCTCAAATACACACACACACACACACACACACACACACACACACACACACACACACACACACTGTTAAATAGATCGGTCATTGTGACATTAAGGCATGCATATTTCTCAACAGAATGTATGTATTGAAGTAATGAGATCATTGGCATTATATTTTACTCTTGCACCCAGAAAAAGCAGTAACTTCTGCTGAAAGGCAAAATGCATTAACAAATCACAAAATGTAATCCAATAAGTTGTATATTGATGAACATAAAGAATAAGTGTTAATGTAGGCTTGTAAGTTGATTAATGACTTTTGTAGTTAAAATATTTGTATTCTATGTACATGTTTAATATGAATGTAAAGTGGGTACAATAATTATGCCCTGCATGTCCTTAAAAAACACTCATACTGAACATTTTCAAGAATGGTTAACGGTCTTTGGATGTGTGTGCACAGTTCTTGCACAACTGATGTATAACTGATCTAATTTAACCCTCTTTTCCTAACTGGTAGAATCCAGACATTGCAAATTGCAAAGCTGTCGGCTTTTCTGAAGTTGTACTGTGCCCATGTGTAAGCTCAATTATTATTTATTGTGCAACAATATCGTAGTCGTCACGATGTTGCGCACAGCTGTGATTTAATGTCAACTAAACAATCCATCAGACGCCTCTCATCCCCATTGTTGTTACTTGAGTTTACAACAAAGTTACTTTCTCCATCCATCTGAAGAGACCTCAATTACAGAGTCCTCTCAGCCTCCTCGGCGAGTTGGAGGGAGAGAGGGGGGGGGGGGGGCGTTAGCTGAAGATCCATCGCTGATCAAAGGGGTCCATTCTCTATCCTCACATCGCCCTCTCCATTGGAGAGTTTCAAGATTCCCTCTGTTCTCCTACACTTTGTTCTGTCTTGTTGACTGCAACCGCTGAGGAGAAGGCAGAAGGCTGGGATAGACTTGTTTGTCAGATGTAATTAACCCAAGTGCTTCCAACACATTCTCGCCTGCTTTTTCATCCGTCTTCACAGGAAGATTTTTTTTTTGTTTTGCCCGGCCTTCTGATGTAGGCTGTCAGAAACCCTTCTCGGGCTGAGCTGGGTGACACTTTTTGATCTGTTCAGTTCTCGTTCGCTTCAGTTGCCTTTTACAGGTGTACATGGGCAGTGAACACTTGTGTTTATGTGGTGAAGCAGCTGTTTAGGAGCGCATACATGGTGTTTAACCTCTCATGACGGTTTCTATAAGTACTATAAACATCAATAAACAGGCAAAACGTGAAATGTCAACCAGATGTTGACTATGACAGCTCGATGTGGCCATGTTGATTGAATATCTGTGTTTCCATAGGACCATCTATAGGGTCTTAGAACAAGATACTAAAACTAAGATACCAATTCCACCCCTAAACGCTACGTTTCACCAGAAACAGACACACCGTCACTGCCATGAAAGGACCTCCCCAAAGAGAAGCACTTTGACAGCTTTGTTATTTTACCGCAACTCCTCTCCATACACAATATACAAGGAAAACGGCCAGAGCCTTGGGTTTTTGGCAGCATGGAAAAATAACGCTTGGCGATGGAGCGTTCTATTGATGTAGTAATTAGGAAGGACATTGAGCAGGAGGAGTTGGCTTGGCAGGGTCTGAGTAAAGGAAGTAGGAAGTATGGGATACTGGGTTCCATCTGGTGGGATTAGGCGAGGTCTAGGAGATAATGAGGAGAGCTGGCTGCGTAGGTCCCCGTCCTCTAAGAGCTCCAGAGGCAGGGGCATAGAGCCATAGAGCGGCCCCTGGCAAGGGTTCAGGTGCCCAGGGGCAGAGTTCAAAAGGTCTTGGACAGGAAATGGCATCATTAGGAAACATGGAGAGATTAGTGAAAATAATCTTTTCTGTCCCACCCGAACAATGTTGTGCAACCGTTGTCCTTACCTGTGTATTATATGTCTCTCTCTCACTCTCTCTCTTTCTCTCTCACTTTCTCTCTCGCTCTCTCTCTCTCTTACACAGACTTTTATCCTTTCCATCTTTTCCCCTTTGTCCCATTTTCTCTAGAAAAGGATAAATATATTTGGCTCACTCCACCTCTCTCTGTCGGACAGGAGCAGAACACCCCTGCGTACATCATATTTTCCCAAAAGTTTATTGGGAACGTTAAACAGTAGATGGAAATTCCCTGTTGCATCGATTAGCATGACCAAATTGAAGACTGCTGACTCATGAGCTAAATGTCAGAAACATTTCTACTCAACCTAGAAGGCTATTTAGAGTATACTTAAGGTCAGATCTTCCAATATGCAGACCGTTGAAAAGCAAGGAACTCCAGGAGTTGAATAGGTTGGCATTCAAGCCTGCTTAACACAGTGGCTCTCAAACAGCTTTACGACATTGGTAGATTTTTTTTGTTGTTGTTCCAAATAGACTATCTTATGATGACGTTTTTATGCGCGGCAGGTCAGGGTAGGTCACGTCAGCTTCTAGCAAAGATGCACTTCTTGCAGCTAGGGTAGGAGAGAGCTTGTGAACGAGCTTCTGACAGCAGTGCAAGCAATCTCATTAAGGGAATGTTTCTGCAGAGAGGTGTTGAGTCAAGGAGTGAACCTTGGCCAAGAAAAAGGTCGGCATTTGTGTGTGAGCATGTGGTCAGGATGCATGTGTTTTATCTATTGTGTAAATTCATATATGTTTGGCCAATTAACTGAATATTATGACCATGGCCATTTATGTTTACACTGACTAAAATACAAAGCTCTTAATTTGAAATAAATAAATCCAGTGCCAAATTGGAATTTGAACACTGCGGACTGCACTGCGCTATACAGCGAGAGAGAGAGAGAGAGTAATTGCAGTCACCAGTGGCATAAAGTACAGGGCAGTCCAGACATAGGACTACAAGAGTGGTAACAACGTAACAGTAAAAGTATCTATCTCTCTTTTCTCTAAATAACTACCAATGTCGTAAAGCTGTTTGAGAGCCACTGTGTTAAGCAGGCTTGAATGGCAACCTATTCAACTCCTGGAGTTCCTTGCTTTTCAACTGTCTGCATATTGGAAGATCTGACCTTAAGTATACTCTAAATAGCCTTCTAGGTTGAGTAGAAATGTTTCTGACATTTAGCTCATGAGTCAGCAGTCTTCAATTTGGTCATGCGAATGGATGCAACAGGGAATTTCCTTCTCCTGTTTAACGTTCCCAATAGACTTTTGGGAAAATATGATGTACGCAGGGGTGTTCTTCTCCGGTCCGACAGAGAGAGGTGGAGTGAGCGAAATATATTTATCCTTTTCTAGAGAAAATGGGACAAAGGGGAAAAGATGGAAAGGATAAAAGTCTGTGTAAGAGAGAGAGAGACAGAGAGAGAGAGAGAGAGAGAGAGAGAGAGACATATAATCAGTGTTGGGCAAGTCACTCAGAATATGTTATGTTACTATTTACATATTACTTCTTTAAAAAGTAATACAATTACTTTACATATTACTTGGTATCAAAAGTAACTAGTTACGTTACTTTTATATTACTATATTACTTTCCCTAGTCCACAACCCTCCACTTAAAAATGACATACAACCTGTTAAGCCAGCTCCTTTTAGAACTGAATCCACTATATCGGAACAATAATTAACCTGACAGGAAGAGCTAGTAGGCTAAACAATCAACCAAACTGCTTAACTATAAACACTGCAGCCTCTCAAATCTGATGGTATACAGTATATATAGGTTATATATTTATACATATATAAAACATTTGAGAAATAGAACTGATTCAGAGTCTCAACCTCATACCTCCCTAACCTCACATAGTCCATTACTTCAAAATATTGATGAGGTAAATTACAACGATATCTCTATTTGTTATGCCCTGACGAATTAAGACGAAATAGCTGGCTCTGTTCAGGCAGACAACCTAGATCAAAGTTACCGTCTTAAGGCATTGTTTGTTTTCCGTTTTAACCATTAATTTAATTGCATAACAAATTCTCACTGCCTTCACGCATCTTTCTCATTGATAATTATTTTCCACTGCTCTGTGTATGTCCACGCTGTTTTGAGCAAATGCCAGGCCATTCCAGTATAATTTGAACAAGCTAAGGTAACCTTGTGTGAACTCCAAATCTAGCTAAAAACCTGCAGGGTCAGCCAGGTAACGTTAAATAACAATTATATGTTGAATGATTCAATAAAATTAGTAAAACGCAACGTTACGTGTCATAGAGCCTGCTCTTGCTTTGGGAGCACTGCAGTGACACTCACCTCAGAGCAGCTGGCTTAACAGGTTGCATGTCATTTTTAAGTGGGGGGGTTGTGGACTAGGGAAAGTAATATAGGTAATACAATGAGTAATGTAACTAATTACTTTTGATACCAAGTAATAAGTAAAATAATTGTATTACTTTTTAAAGTAGTAATATGCAAATAGTAACTTATTACAAATCCTGAGTAACTTGCCCAACACTGCTTGCCATTCATAAATGTGATGTCATGTGGACCTACATTGGGAAGTTAGTTACGCAACAAGAGGAGTTAATTCTCATAAAGTAATGCCTTCCTCCCTAAACAGGTTGATATTTTCATTCTTACTGTATGCAAACGTTTCAATATTATTTTGATTTTGAGATTCACCTCATTTAACTGACCTATTGATATTCTGATGGTGTTTACTTATCGACTCCTACGGTTCCTCTCTGAATGCCATGCAGCTTCAAGTACAGACACAGAATAGTGAGTGTCACACTGTTGAACTGTAATGTCAGATGGTTCAATGTGTCACAGCATCAGAGGTTTGTTTTGCTGCACCAAAGTGCCTTTGGAGTGTACTATGGTGGGAATGCTAATACAGGCTGTATGCCAGGTACACCCAGATATGTTCTATCACACCCTCTTTCTCAATCTAAAGGTTCTGTTCTGTGTTTTGAAGCTTGTTCCACTAGAACGTTGTTGACAGTACTTTTCTGCAGAAACAAAACAATAATTTGCCCTTTGGTATGCAAATTGTGAGAAACACCAGTATCACCAGCATTTGATGTCGTGGCCTTGTCAGAACGATATCCCTCTTGCATCCATCATTAGGCAAATTTGGTGTTTGGTGTTCCGCGAGAAAAGCTAAATTCCAAATGTAAAAAAATATGTTTTTAGCCGTCTTCCCCCAAAGGAACTTCAATAGTGACTAGTGAATAGTCTCGGAAAGACTAAAGCAAATGGATAAAACGGTAAGGCATTTGTATCTTCTCCCCGAGGAGCTGGGCTGAAGACACTCAACACTCACGTAGGGATTTGATTAATCACAATCGAGACGGACACGCTTTTCAACCACGCTTTTGCCATGCCCATGAAGTCACCTATATGATTAGGAAACAAGGCTGACAAGTACACAGCGCTTACCTAGGAAGAGTCAGTCTCATATATTACTGTTATCCAAACTGGAAAAACATTCAAAAAAGTCACCAACACATGATGTGGAAAAGGATGCATGCAAAAGTTCAGACCTTTGCCATATTTGTTCCCCTGACTGAGTTCTTAAGTCGTGGCTTATCCTCAGATCTACCCTCAGGGACCGCTATAAATGTGGATTCGAGCGACATTACCTGTACTATTTCTGGTTGGCCTCTAACTGTCGGAGATGTTTTGCCTTTGAAAAGCAGAGAATTGGTCTCCGGCGGCGCCTCTTAGGTGCTCGTTTACCAGGCAGACAGCAAAAAACAGCCAGAGGCCTCCAACTCATTTGCATGCACCCTAGCATACTGACGGAAGTATTTGTATTTGGTAACAGAAGACAACATAATTAAAGAAGAGATCAGAATTAATTAATCTATTTAGCTCAGCGGTTGTTGTTTTTGTGCATTAGATGTTGTTGGCAACAACTTTGGTATATAAAAGCAAAGCTAATCGCTAAATATTGCCAAATGAGTCATGCAGTGGGTGAATTATTAACAACATTTATAAAGAAGAAATTATTTAGTTGGAACTTCATTAAACTAGGCGTTAATTAGCCCTCTCTGCAGCTCAGGCATTTAGTCTAAAATAGGTATTCAACAAAGCAATTGTACAACTCAATCCTACAATCAACCCCCATTTAGAAAAAAGTTAAATTTGAGGTTAGTCCATCCAAAACAATCCAAAAGGTTACAATACAGTTTCACTTAAATTAAGTAAGGAGACAAAGGACGAATTTCCAACTATAATAAACATTTTATAAAAAATTATACATGCATTCTATAAAAAATGTATTACCTTTCAATGTTTATATTTACGGTAATAAGGTATATTTAATGTTTTGAACTATTTATGCCTGATCTGTTGCCTAGCCATGCACGTCTCTTCTAGAGGATAGTTTTTTGTTCTCCTCCTAAAGTGGTAACACTTTAGATTTGGGTAAATGATGACGGCTTGGCTACCGGGAAGACCAAGAAATATTATTAGACAAAATAGCCTCCTTTCTTAATGATCAGTGGACATGGTAGGAAAAGCAACCATGGAGCAACGTTATTTTACAGTATAAGAATATTCCACTTGAGAAATAGATAACATGCTTTCAAAGCATTGCCTGCTGCCGCTGTAAAAGCTAAAAACACTCTGCCCCTGTTTTGACTTGTTGAATGAAACCTTGACTACCCGGATTTGTTTGCTGGATCCCAACGGATAACATTTTAAAGCCATAGCCAAAACATTGTACCAATTCGTACCTGATTGGGAGCTACTAACTCTGCATTGACACTGCACTTGTCAATACGACGCCTTTGTTCAAAGAAAGGTAATACAAGATTAATGGAAACTACTAAATTAAAAATAATATAGAATATTTATTCCAGGTTGATTGTTCTTTCCATGTTTACCTTATCAGAAACAATAATAAGAACTAGGAAACTCTTTTTGTCTTTGGAGCAGGTAAGTAATTACTAGAATTACGGAAGTAGTCAAAAAAGAAGAACAACTCATTTAAAAATAGACAATGACAAATATGTGCATTAAAATCTACAACATCAAAATGTATTTGGATAGGTCCATATGAGAACCAGGGCTTCATAATAATTATTATATGTGGTAACATAGTAAGATCTCCATAGCTGAAAGAAAATGTTCCATAAAACACAGCATTATATCAATCACTGAAACAACACAGGTTTCTTATTCCAACATGATTATGCAAATATCGAGTTGTCAGTTGTCAACAATCAAAATGTTCAAAACTGTTGCAGAAAATAAACAATATTTTCAAATAGACAGAACAGCCGTTTCACCTAGAAAACATGCACTTATGATTTTTGATTTATTTGGATAATCTTCAGCGGCGAGGATTCTCCTCTATTTGTCTCCGCTCAAGCTGTGAGCAAACACTGGGAAAATCAATGAGGAAGAGAAAGCTGCCGCTTGAATGGCACGAAAAAGCTTTGTGATTGAAACTTCCCAAAAGGCCTCTGAGAGTTCAGAAGCCCCAGACGACCTCTAATCTCTCCGGCGTTAGTGCTCCAAGGTCGAGGGGGTAGCACAGGGAGGTGGCCGGATGAGAAATCCCTGATGTGAGAGGTGTTGTTTCTCCTTGATGCCCCTATGGGCTCTGAAAGAGTGTCCCTGGAAAGTCGTAGAGATTTGCGCCATGGCCACTTCATTTGATTGAGACCGTTTACCGTTTGATAAGTGATTAAGCGTTTATGTAGGGAAGGTGTTTTGAATATTGGTGGTGCTATGATGTTGTCTATTTATAAACGGTTACTTTATCTTTCCTTTATTAATATTTAATATTTTTTGGGGTTGTTTCTTTACAAACCTCGGGTTATTGCAAATGGAAACTGAAACCTTGTAATTAAATAGACTAATTATAACATAAACTTGATTATTCTAGCCTGGACAACAGTATTTTTTAGGCAAACATATTCAAGGTCACAATTTTTTTAGGCAAACATATTCAGGATCACTATTCAAGAGTTCAGAAAGCATTGAGTTTAGAGCAGACACACCATTTGGATTTTCAACAGGGTACCTTCCTTTATGGATTCTTTGTTGAATTGATCCCGCAATATCTCCAGAAAGCTCCACTGGTGAGCACTGATGTCTTTCCCCTCTATATCCCCCAAAACAATCTCCTTTATATTTTCTCTCTTCATGACCGATGTTTTAAAAGAAGAACTTATGTTCATTCTAGTGTTTCCAATTTTACCCTACTCTATTCCTGCTGGCTTAGATCCAGATATACTCTATTTTCCAGGAGCCCACTTGGGATACTTTCCTTTTAGCCACAGTGACAAGCTTCCTTTAGTAATCTCTGACACAGAATATATGGTTTCACGCAAAGCGTTGCGCGTCACTTCCTTACATAGCTTGGTAGTTTATATGGTCTTTAAATAAGCTTATTCTTTATCACTCACTACCCGTCCTTTGTACATTTCCCTAGCTGCATCTGCCTGATTACAGGACAGGATTACAGGATTACAGGACATCCTTTTCAATGTCAATTATTGTACTGCCAACAACACATTCCAGTTCACTGAGGCAGGCAGCGAACCTGCAAAGCAAAGTAAACAAGTCAGTCTTTACATATTAATATTCAATTATTTGCAATCAGTACAGATGATTATTTAGGTCTGTTGATTGACTACTTTAAATAAAAAGAAGTCATTGGCTCTACTAATTGTTTTTGAAAGTTTTGGGGCTAGTCTTGTCATTGTTTTCTCATAAACAGAGAGACATGTTTAACTCTCATGTTATCCGCGAGCTCACCGTTGGACACTAATAAGTAGTTGTACACCATGTCGTCAGAACGTAAATAGAAGTTGAACCACATATAGGACCTAGTCCGCCGTCCTGGTATAGGAAACGGCAGCGGCTTGGTCAGACGCTACATGACTTACAGTGCTCCACACTCTCCTGCAGCCCTCTTCTAAATGGCTACTAAACCGGGCCTGCTCAGTAGGCCGAACCAAAACTCTAACCGGACAGTTAATGCATTCCCATCAATCTTCCATAAATACTACCTATCCCACTGAGGCACTCGCACAGTTGCAAGCATCTCTAAATAACTTGAGCCCACTGGTACAGCTGTAATTACATGCTGCGTGTTCCGCATAGCAAGTTGTTATTCAAACTATCCGAACTTTCGGCATCGCTACAGTTGTGTGTTTGAGGGCATGCTTGGAACTGTATGAGTGTCCTAATGACATAGCTAGTATATATGGAATATTGACTGAAGTGCATTAACTGTCCGGTTATGGTTTTGTTAATAAGTTGTTGAGGAAAATGTGAAATACGTTTGGTGGTGTAACACTGAAACACTAGTACAGAGTATGGTATCCACATCCTGAAGGAGTGCAATACGGTATGTACTTAAAACGTGCTGAAGTCACAAAGTACCATGCCTTTATTTACGTTGTTTCTCGATGAAGATTAGTGGACAAATGGACAGCATGGTTCCACAAGGTAACATGGCCTTGGAGTCGGTTTAAACTCCAGACTTCCAGATCTCAGGAACCTGTAACCTCAGAGTGGTGCAGCTTAGTCAACACATGACTTTAAAGTCAACATCCCTCAGCATGTACATCTCATCCCATATTGAAGTGAACTTGATTTATACATGTTTAAGAGGAATCTGGAACAATTGTGATGTTTCTGTTTTTAAGGATGTTGAACATGACAGGATGTGAAGTACTCTAACCCTTTGCACTCATGCTAGTGCCGCCGGTCTCATAACATTCAATCAGTCTGATAACTGTATACCTCTGAAAATTAACTGCTGTAATATTGTTGATCTAAAAGTTTCAAACTGATAAGAACTTACTTATCTTCACTTCCGGGTCAAATGCAGAAATGTGTAGTTCCATGTAACTTTGCATACTATGGATGTGCAGTAGGCATACATTATGGTTAGGTTGTAACATGTAGGGTTCCTCTGATCAAGTTTAGGTCCTTATCTTTCCTGCTACTTGTTTCATGCGTAAGTCTCAATCACAGAGGTTTAACATCTGCACACTTGAACATGCCAGCTTCCTTCAAAGGTAAATGAATGACATTGGTTTTGCACTTCCAAACATGAGCGACAAAGGTTTGTGCGATTCACATTACTGTACGTTACCCTTTGGTGTACACGTACATCACATTGTGGTAAACATATAACAAGTACCCCGTGATCCGTCACAACAAAGAACAGCCAGCGAATCAAAGAACCCTTGATTCCTCACCACCTTTGTGTGAGTTCAACAGACAGACCGGAATGAGTCCGCTTTCATCCCACCTGATCAGACGTCGGACTGATTTGTCCCCGACCATTTCTTTGATCAGAAGACTTTCCATGTTCACATCAAAATATTACGTACAAATATGTTGTATTTACATTTCAAAATGGCCATTTAGTCATGCTGTTCGCTAAGCTCCTCCTAAACCTCTTTGTTTAGACACGTTAGAAACATGTTTCTTTTGGTTTGTGGTGGGTAAAGTGGACAGAAGTAAGCTGAATACGCTTCCTTTGGTTTTTCCATTAAATACAAACAGCAGGGGTGTTGCTTTTCACAGAGAAAGCAAAGTATCTTTGTGAAAACTCCAAGATGTGTCACATGCAGTCAGCTTGTACAACATGTTTTCCACCCAAAATGACCCTGACATCACACCAACCAACAATCTGCTTGTCCTAGAAAATTATGACTAAGCTGGCTGAAGATTGGACACATATTGAGATGGCTCTTGTCCTTGTTTGTCATTGGTGTAGTGTTGGTTCTGTTATGAATGTTTTTGCTCGGTCACATGACTGGGTTTATGCTGCTGATAAACACATTAGGGAGTTGGGTGTTTGATTGGTCTATCATCCCCTGTGTGTACGCTGCACTGTTTTTTATGAACTTGGGGTGGATCATCGATATACTAGGACCAACCTCTGGTAAAATAACAAGAGGCAGACGCAGAATGCTATCAAGAGTTGAAATGTGCCTAACAGTAAAACACGTTGCACTGTCACTGCTGCTTGCACTGTTCAATTGTTACTAAAGTCGAGAAATTATATAATTTTTTATCAATCAACTACCTCAATCAAATAGCAGAACAAATTGAAACGGTGAGGAATACGATACAGAGAGGCGCAATCATAGCCCAGTATCTGCTTTGTTTGTTTTTGATCATTGGTGACCTTGGTTGCTTATTTGAGACTCGTGTTTTCACGATATTGTTTGGATTTCTTTTTTGTCTCCTTTCTCCCCCCAAAAAAAAGAAAACCCTTTTCGATTAGATATTGTGATCAGGGTTGTTCATGGTTTATGATCAGTGAGGTAATCTCCTTTGGTGTGCTGGATCAACTCTGTCCCCTAGTGGCAAGTTGATGAAACGCATAGTTGACATTCTGATCACTCCGTCGTGTTCAATGAAAACCCATCAACACTTTGCAGTAACCACTGATCGTTGTGCTTCACGTACTTGCTTACTTGTCATTAAAAAAAATATTTTAACCTCTTGTGTGACATTATTCCTCCAGCCACTTTACAATTGTGTCGGCAAAGATGCTGGATTGGCCAGAGGCTGGTATCTAGAGTGGGGAGGGGGAGTGATGTATACTCTCGTCGGGCATGATACTGATAAACTCGGTGTGTTTACCCACTCCACATATTTTGACTTTGAGCTTTGGGGGGGGGGGGGCAATCACGGAGGACAAGTGTCTCAAGCTCCCCATCAGAGAAGCTGGACAGCTTGCTGGAAAGAACCCCCCCCCCCCGTAGCTGTTCACTGTCGGGGACTAACAAGATCGTGTCAGTCATTAGGCTCAGTTACCAATACACTTAAAAAGATCGTGTTAGCTCAACCCGAGGGAAACTATTGCCATAGACAGTTTTCAAAATAAATGAGCATACAGCCAAATGAGGTTAGATGCTGTCTGAAGTTGAGAAGCAAGAACGATTGGTCCATTGATTGTCAAAGGACGACAGACTTTCCACTGTATTTAAAGGTTGATTGAGCAGTCATACACAATAGTATATACGTATATACAAGCATGTGTCCATCATAAAAAAGGTCTGTCATGTACCTGTCAAACAACATCAAATGTAATATCAACATCAATGCACAACCATAGCCTAATACAGCCGCAAATTAAACAATACTTTTTTACCCAGGGATTTCATGTGAGTTAAGGTCCAATCAAGGGGAAAATTGTATCACAAATCCATTTTGTTAAGTGAGGGTATTGGTCCAGTACAAAAGGTCGCTCCTAATCCAACCTGACTGGTCTTCTTCTCTTCTAGCCTGACGTACAGACTGCTACTCCTTGTACGTTTCCTTGACGTGTAATTACTCGACAGTCATTCACGATGGCACCTTGGTCGTGCTCGTTTGTGCTCCTGGGTTTAGCCATGAGGAGGGGCCTGTCCGGATACAGGAACCAGGAAGAGGGTGAAAACAGTGATCCATCACCTAGTGGCAGGCCAGAGGTTCTTGTTGACAACACTCTAATAGAGATCTATGGTTCCATGACAACATCCAAGATGGAGGTGTAGTGAACCCCGGCGGACGGGGAACCCCAAGGGAGAGGTGGCTGCTTAGGGATATGTTGGGGTGACACGGCAGCGGAGTGAGGAGGCCCAGGAAACGGCGACGACGGGAGCTCTCATCTTCAAACAACTTGAGTGTGAGAGGGAGCGCCGTCTGAGAGCTCAGGGGAGGAAGTGACTAAGGTGCTGCCCATCGGGACGGTCTCTGGATGATATCGACTGTTCGACTGTGGGATTTGACGGACAGGGTGAACACGTGTTCTGGAACAGAGTGGGCATGGGGAATGGGAAGTTGCAGGGAGCATGGGAAAAAACGCGTTCGTTCTACGTGGGAGAATGTCAAGCCAGCCCTCCATTTCTTGGCTTTTAGGTCATGGCGCGTCTTTAGACATGTTGTGGACAACGTGAAGGCTGGGTGTGAGAAGCTGCGGAGAATAACATACACAGCCTCGGGAACATTAGGGGCCTGCGTGTCACAGCAGATCAGCTCCCAATTGACTGGGAAGACAGTGGCAGCTGCAGACCTCTCTGAGGTCCTGCTGCAGGGCACATCATTCAGTGTAGTCTGGCTCTCCCTGCAGACTAGTGAGCTCCACATGACAAATGGATTCTCAAGAAAAGAGTAGTAAGACGACAAACCCCCCCCTGTGCTGTGTCTTGTCATCCCCCCTGTCTCGCTCGCTCGCTCGCTCCCTCACTCACTCACTCACTCACTCACTCACTCACTCACTCACTCACTCACTCACTCACTCACAGACAGTGATAACCCTTGTCCTATTGGCAGTTGTATTATTTCAAGCTTGTTTTGTATTATTTGGTCTGATTTCCTGAGGACAATATTGACAATGGGAATACAATGGGAATTATACAAATTTGCAGTGACACCCATTACGATACAGTAATCTTCCCTCGTTATACTATCTTGCTCGATTTTCAATTTGGGTATTGTTTCCTGACCATTTTTTGCTTCTTTTCTATTGGCAGAACGAAGCAGCTAGCCACTCATAAAGGAGAAGCAACCAAAACTGTTTATCTCATGTCGAACTCTGCCCCCCCTCCCCTCCTCTTGTCTCTCTCCAGTCACAGCATGTCCTCATGGCTAATTGACCCTTCCTATCCACGCCGAGTGTCTGCCACTGATATCATCTTCCCTCTCACCTCTCTCTCCTCCTCCAGATCCAGCGGCGCCCCTCTCCCAGTGGCGTGCCCAGAGAGGTGGCCCCCCTGACAGGGGAGGCAAGATATGGGGTGTGGGCCGACAGCCTGGTCCTCTCAGACTGACAGCCAGTGGGCGCGCCATCGCCCGGGATCACGGGGGCTAATTGGTTTGTTCACGTCAGTGACGGATCATTACGCCTTGTTTCTGCGGCGGAGCCATCCCTCTACAGCTTTGCCCATGGTGGAGGGGTTAACTCAGGGAGCAGAGGGAGGGATAACGCCTGGTGCAATTTGTAGTTTCCAGACGTGGAAGAGGAATTTATTGGATAGTTGATCTGGTCATGTCTGGGAGTATTCTGCTATGGTCTTTCCCTACTGTGCCTGTGCTTAGGGAGGCGCCACTCCCAAGCCAGGACACTCTGCAAAGAAATGATAGGACTATCCATTGTTCTGTAATACTCCAGTCCTCTCAAGTCGTGGCGCATGCCCTAATTTAGTTACATATTGCGGTAATCTTATGACATGGATTACAGTAAGGCTCACGTTACGATGAAATGTGTCATTTCCTCTCGGTGATTTAAATAACTGTATTTGCAAGAGTTGGAATATCACCATTTCTGTTGTTTGACTATACAAACTTCAGCCCCTCGTGAATCCTTTGTAGTTTTCAGCCTCAATAATAAATACGTTTTATACTGTTGTTGTCCTACATTCCCACCCACTAATAGTTGATTTAACTGGCAAATTACGACAGCAAATTCTTGCTCTAAAGATTGCCGTGTCAAATCATGAACCATGTGCCAATGTAGTGACAACTGTACCAACTCAATTAGCTACCAGCTTTAACGAGGCATAAAATTAAAGTGCGTGTGTGTGTCTGTGTGCTTGCCGGTGCGTGTGTACCTCGCTGCGTGTTGACGCATGCACTTTTGTTCCTTTGCACATGTTTCTGTGTGTGAGAGTCCATCGATGCGCGCGTGTGCTGTTCCATGTATTTGTCAGGCTCCCAATTTGTCCCTCCTCAAAGGCTAATTAGTAGAAGAGTGCTGGAAGGAGCCTTAGTGGTGCTTTCTGTCCCCCCCCACCCCACCACCCAGCTGCCTGTCCACCTGAACCTACCAGGGGACCTCGGCCCGTAATTGCATGTGGAGTCTGACAAGCCGAGTGGAACAATGTGAGGAGACAGTACAGCAAGACTCAATTACCTGAGCTGACAGTGCCGGGGAGAGAGGTGCACACTGGAGGGATGTCTGTGCAGGATAACGGGAGAGAGAGGAGATGTTAGCTCTGCTAGAGCCCAACATGGTGCATTGTTCAGCTCCTAGTAAGTACGGCATGCCTGACAAAGGAGAACGGTGGATCTGGGGTACCCTGAGCTAGCGAGACTCTCTTCCGGGAACACAGGTTTTACATTTTCAGCTACGATTAAATTCTGTTGATATTTCGTCAACACGAGCGTTTTACCGTCATTTTGTTTGGTTCTTTTGCTGATAAAAATAGCTGTCAAAAGCAAACAAGACTTAGGCCATTCATCATAGTATCTCATAAGTAATATTACATGCAGCTTCCAAGCAGGACTTCTGACTCACAGAAACAGAAGCAATTTAATGACAGTAATAGCGCATATGAAAACAGATTACACAAGTTGAAACCGGGCCAATGCTATTGGTTAATGGCTGATTGGGTGATTAAATTTGAATGCCGATGTTATATTACTGATGTCGCTCCAGTTTTCCTGGATTGAATGTTGAATGTATGGTTCCATTGGAATATTTTGAGGACATATCTCAAATCAATTCTCAAGTGTATGTTTAAATTGGCATCAATCATTTTACAATCTGTTTAATAAACATGTCAAATAAGAGTGTTATTTTGTCAATCAGCACTATAATTTGTTTATAAAATGAATGATTTGCTGGATGTGGCATTTGGTTCTCAGTCATGGTGGTGTCATATGACTTCTCAAGATGGCCTTTTCTTTATCCAGACAATATATCATTTTTTCTTTATTTCTCTTACTTTCTTACTTTCCAAATGTAATAATGTACCTCTGTCTCTTTGCCTGTTTGTCTGTCTGCATACCACCTAATCTTGCCATTTGAACACTTGATTTATAGTCCAACTGCATGTTTTCCAGGTGTGTGTATGTACGTATAGTATATATTATAAATATACAGTATAGCTGAGTGGGTAGCAGTGTCTAGCTGTGTGTGCAATAAAAGCACACCATGACTGAGCATTTGTTAGGCCATTTAAGCGGAATAGAAAAACTTTTGGAACATCCTGATGACAGGACACTTTTTCAGGGACTGTGAATTAATTTATCCGAACAATGGCCCAATCTCTTGAGCTGGTGGGATACAGTGCCAAGTTCACCCTGTCCCAAGCAGAAATATCTGCATTATGCTTCCCCTAACAGCCAACGATGGCAGAGCGAGCCAGACGTCAATTAATTAAATGTATTTAGTGCTCCAGCTCTTCACCTTTCTATTCATACATATTTATATGATAACAGGTAAATTTGCATTTTCTAAATATAAATGGTTCAGCAACAGTTTCATTCAACTTTGTTGTAGGACTGTGGTGTGGTCATAGTAGCATGACCATGGTTTGTAGCCAATCGAAAGACATGTATTTAGACCACTGGATCCATGGTGAGAGTGTATATTAAGCCAAATTTGACTCACATTATCAGTCAAGATCTTAGGCTGGTTGTTAGACTTAGGTGATACAAGCATTTTGAAATAATTGTGGGGATGCCTCTATAATCCTACTTTACTTTGTAAACAACCAGTTTAAAAAAAAAATCTTCTTTTTTAAACCTGATCCAATCCGAGCAGATTTGGATCACCAAGTCCACACGTGTCCTTGCCCTGGCTCTGATGCTCTGGAGGTGAAACTGTGCGGCACCATATGGTGCCCATTCTGCCAGGTGACCCCGCCCCCCAGTTTAGGACACTGACGCCGCGGTTTGGAAGCAGATGTCTGGTTTCAGACAGAGCCGGCATCATGTTAAGTCCCGTCTGTAGCAGAACGGTTTTACAACATACAGTGGCCTCCGTGGACATGGCAATAAATGTTAGAAAACCAATTCTTACAACTAGGCAGAATAGATTAGATTAGATTATTTTTTATTGTCTTTATTGTCCTTTGTTGCCACAGTCTGTACAGAGCCTCGTAAGATATAACACATAGAACACCAAACATAACAAATTTCCATGACGTGATTACTGGGGGTTCTTGATTAGCAGTGCCTCGGCAGAAGGAACAAAACTCCTGCCACAGCATGCCCGTTTCCAGGCCAGAAACCTGTATCTGCGACCTCATGGAAGCAATAGGAAGAATGGGTTGAGGAGGTGTTTGGGGTCATGTGCAATGATGCATGCTCCTAAATTGAACTGCAGTAGTTGTTAATGCACCATTGTGTAAAGTGGGAGATGGAGTTTTGATAGCCTACAATGGAGTTCTTGTCATTAAGGAGTGCCAATATGGCAGTGTCATCAGAGTATTTGAAATGTGTAGTGATGGGCGAGGAACTGACACGGTCATTGGTGTGCATAGGGTAAACAGGAAGGGTGTCAGTACACAACATTGAGGGGCTCTAGTGGATGTTACATCGCCCACTCTAACTGTTGGTGGTCTGTCGCTGAGGAAACTGTGTACGCAGTGGTGCCACACCCAGTGGTACATTGTCCACCCAGTGGTACGTGTAAGATCTGAACTGGACTCTGACTTACAGTTAGGCCCAAAAATATTTGGACAGTGACACAAGTTTTGTTATTTTAGCTGTTTACGAAAACATATTCAGGATACAATTATATAATCAATATGGGCTTAAAGTGCAGACTCTCAGCTGTAATTTGAGCGTATTCACATCCAAATAGGAGCAAGGGTTTAGGAATTACAGCTCTTTAATATGTAGCCGCCTCTTTTTGAAGGGACCAAAAGTAATTGGACAATTGACTCAGAAGGCTGCAAAAAAAATAACAACGCTGCATGGGCTCTTCCCTCATTAACCTGTCATCAATTAAGCAGTTAAAAGGTCTGGAGTTGATTCCAGGTGTGGCGTTTGCATTTGGAAGCTGTTGCTGTGAACACACAACATGCGGTCTAAGGAGCTCTCAATGGAGGTGAAACAGACCATCCTGAGGCTGAAAAAAAAGAAGAAATCCATCAGAGAGATAGCAGAAATGTTAGGAGTGGCCAAATCAACAGTTTGGTACATTCTGAGAAAAAAAGAGTGCACTGGTGAGCTTGGGAACTCAAAAAGGCCTGGACGTCCACGGAAGACAACAGTGGTGGATGATCGCAGAATCCTTTCCATGGTGAAGAAAAACCCCTTCACAACATCCACTCAAGTGAAGAACACTCTCCAGGAAGTAGGTGTATCAGTATCTAAGTCTACCATAAAGAGAAGACTTCATGAGAGTAAATACAAAGGATTCACCACAAGGTGCAAACCATTAATCAGCCTCAAAAATAGAAAGGCCAGAATTGACTTTGCCAAAAAACACCTGAAGAAGCCAACCCAGTTCTGGAACAGCATTCTTTGGACAGATGAGACTAAGATCAACCTGTACCAGAATGATGGGAAGAAGAAAATTTGGAGGAGAATTGGAACAGCTCATGATCCAAAGCACACCACATCTTCTGTAAAACATGGTGGAGGCAGTGTGATGGCATGGGCATGCATGGCTTCCAATGGCACTGGGTCACTTGTGTTTATTGATGATGTGACAAAAGACAGAAGCAGCCGCATGAATTCTGAAGTGTATAGGGATATACTTTCTGCTCAGATTCAGCCAAATGCAGCAAAGTTGATTGGACGGCGCTTCACAGTACAGATGGACAATGACCCAAAACATACTGCAAAAGCAACCCAGGAGTTTTTTAAAGCAAAGAAGTGGAATATTCTGCAATGGCCGAGTCAATCACCAGATCTCAACCCAATCGAGCATGCATTTCACTTGCTCAAGACAAAACTTAAGGCAGAAAGACCCACAAACAAGCAACAACTGAAGACCGCTGCAGTAAAGGCCTGGCAAAGCATCACAAAGGAGGAAACCCAGCGTTTGGTGATGTCCATGGGTTCCAGACTTCAGGCAGTCATTGCCTGCAAAGGATTCTCAACAAAATATTGAAAAGTAACATTTTACTTGGGGTTATGTTTATTTGTCCAATTACTTTTGAGCCCCTGAAATGAGGAGCGTTTGTATAAAAATAGCTACAATTCCTACATGTTTAATCATATATTTTTGTTCAACCCCTTGAATTAAACCTTAAAGTCTGCACTTCAATTCCGTTGTAGTTGTTTCATTTCAAATCCAATGTGGTGGCATGCAGAGCCCAAATCATGAAGATTGTGTCACTGTCCAAATATTTTTGGGCCTAACTGTAAATGGCATTTTCTTAAATTGTTCAAAACTTTTGAAAAAGTTTAAAAATAAAAAATACATTAGAAACACCTAACATTTGAAGATGAGTACATTGAAAATACATTTTGTAATATATGTAAAAATCTATATCATGGAATAAATATATAACACGTTCTGACAGAAAACAAGCGAATACCAGTGACACAAAACCTCACTGTACTTATTTTCTAATCTGCATCCGACAAACCTAAATAATGATCTGAAACCTACTTGACATTCTGTTGTATACTTTCCCTTCAGAAATATAATTCTGACATCCAGGTTGTAAGTTTGTTATTGTAATATTTTTGGTTTGGCTTAAATCTTCTGGAGCCTTCAAGCCCCTGACCCAGCGCGACAACCTGAGGACAACCTATTTATGTTTTAAGGAAAACCAGTATAAATAAACTATAATGTTACACAAGGTTTTGGGACCCAAACCGATCTGGAGCAAGGCAGAAAGACAGTTCAATACATATGAGCTGTTTGTTGTTTCACTTTCCATGTGTAAGACAGTCAGCTAACAGGGCAGGTTGCTACTATCTTTCCAGCTGTCTGTCAGTGTGTGATCAGGCAGTGCGTGGGTACAAATTAGGTTAGCATGTTATCACACACCAGGAATTAAGTATGTAGGCTTAGGGTTTGTGCAACGTAATTAACAGATTAGAAAATGATTTCAAGCTATTCGTGCTACAATCCATGTATGAATCATTGCCATTACACTAATCTGCTGGAGATGCTGTAGCAGACAGGTGCAGTCACCGCAGAGCTGCCTCACCAGGGGGATCAAAGGTCAGCGGGTTCTACCCACGTTCATTCCCTAACCACATTCTCAGAACCCCCTTCTATCAGGTGTGTGTGGGAGTTTCTCTCCACTGGAAACTATTGTATGAGAAAAGGGGGGGGGGGGGGGGGCATGGTATGGAGTGTGGAACATGTGCCTTGCTAAAACATGAAGGTATGGTTGGTTCTTTTCCACCCACACGATTGGTGTAGTCTATGCATGTTTTCAAGGTTTTCTTAAAATATTATTACATTAGTCTATTAAAGCCTACAATTTGTAGTAAACTAATTTGCAATATATGAACTATGAATGGCTTTATGATTATAAGTAATTGACGAATCAATTAATAGCTTTATAATTTCTAGCTATATCCATATATAGTCACAGTCCAAACAAAAGGCACATTGCCATCCTTCAATCTGTGGTTCTTTCAATTGTGTTTTATTACTGTAATTGTAATCAAGATAGGCTTGGTCACAATGTGGCTAATAACAATTAGCATTTGTTTAGGCTCCGATACAGCAATTGAGGGAGCATTGGGTGAGATGAGAGGATGTGAGGTTTCTGTTGGTAGGGGATGGGCGTTTGACTGGTAGGAAAGGGGAAATGGGGGTCTCATACAGTAAACGCCTCCATTTCAGTACTTTCAGTTTACACACACACGCACACACACACACACGTCAGCGGTTTTTAAGAGTTCATATATGAGGTTTTTCTTCAGTTTTCACAACTTTCAGTATGGGCAGAGTGATGACTAAAGAAGACACAGAAAGTGAACTGCTGTAATTGTCACGGATACAAGGCTGGAACATTGGGACCCACGCAGCAGGGCCCGCCAGGGAGCTTCACCCAGCGCTCCTAATCAGTGTTATTGTTTGCACCTGTGTTTGGTTTTGTGTCTTTATGCCCCAGCCTTTGGTCCATGTTGTCTAACCTGTGACAGTATGTGGTGTGATCTTACCCAAACAGCTGAAAATGCTTTCCACTTATCTGGAAATAATCTCCATACCTACAACCTCAATAGGAATAACCTCAAAATATCCATTTTGTCTTTGTTTCTGTTTTGCACGCCTAATTGTAGTGTGAGCACAAGAGCCCGAATGACCTACTGCTTGTAAAAAAAAAAAACTTTCTTCTGATCAAACCGAAATCTGTTCAGATGAGTTAACAGAAGATTTACTACGTCTTCATATTAATTTTCTGCTCTATAGCAGAGACAGAATAAGCCACAAACACATATTAGTCCTAGTACTAGAGTACTTCTTTGTCGAATTCGTAGGAGTGAAATGACTCATGACCAGAACGACATGAACCATTCAACCTAAGCCACCACAGCCCGATAAACAGTTCCCATGTTGCGTAACCCAAACCACACAGGAGAGGCACTCCGCCATACTTTCTGCACATTAAAGCATTTGCTCATCCAGACTTCTCTGAAAAAGACTCATTTCGTTTATGCCTTGTGCTGCATGTTGCGAGTAGTTCCAGTAACATTGCAGGTTGGTTACACTGTGTGCCGTAAAGTGGCCTTCGAAGAATGGGAAGGTGCTGCCTTGCGTGAAACGCAGAGACCACGAACAGAGGGTGATAAACCTAGAGAACAAGTTTCAGGTCGCAGCAGGATGACAAAGGCCGTGAGACTAGATTGAGTTCCCATGAACAACACCATGCCGGCGTGCTGTACCCTTTGAGGATGTTTGATTGCCTCTCTCGCTCCCAACCATGTCAAGTCGTGTGCGTCCGCACTCTAGAGGGGCACACTGCACACGGAGGATGGATTGATCTCTCTGTTGTCTCGGGAGACAGCCTGTGGAGCAGGCAGAGGTCGTTTGACTGCATATGAGCTGTGACCAATCAGATTCACAACGCTGTTCTAATGACACCTCTCGTCCAATGTCCTTGAGTTAGCTCACTCACAGGGGCAGCTTGCATGGCGAACCCATTATTTTCCCCTGCGTTACCCTTAATCTGATAACAAGGTATAATATTGTACAATTTTCATTCAAAACTGAAACATTCTGAGTGTCACAAAATACAGCGCTCTGTATTATTTTACACCAACAGTTATATTTTTCTCTCTGGAATCAAACAGGTATATATACCAAATGCAGTGTCATTAAAAAAAGAAAACAAAAAGAATGCTTTATTTCTATTTAATTCAAGGTCCTTGTCTATTCTGTAAGAAAGTGTCTTTTTCAGGGAAGTCAACACACAGGAAAAGTGATACCAGTTCATCCTCGCATTGTGGCAGGGCTCAAAAGCAATCAGGACTCCGGCTCCATGAGCTGGAACTGCTGTGATCACCCGAAATCTAACGCCCCCTTCCCCCATCCCCCAATGTCATCTGAGATCCACACTATACCAAAGTAATCAACTCTGAGCTACTGGACACAGACACAATGGGCTGCCAGGCCCGGGCTCAAGCTTCTCTCCAGCTTGAAAACCATTTGGTTAAATGGAAGGGGAGTGATTTAACCGCTTCATATCTCATTGTTTTCAACGGATTGACTTGAAAGGAAACCTCCTTGACCTTGGCGGTGATAGATAGGATATCTGCAAGCTGCTGCAGCCTCGGGCATAGTAATTTGGTTAGTTTGCCGCCGGAACATAGGCTATGTCCAGATCACACAGAGCAATGCCTATAAATACTGCGTCATACAGAGAGCATAGAAACACCATAAACAAAAGGAAGGGGGGGAGGGGGGGTGATTGGAGCGGCGGTTGAACGGGGCACAGTGATTGGGCGCTGATGTAGTACACAGAGATGAGGCTGTATCTCATGCTAGACCAACCTCTCGCACTCCAATATGGCCATCGTTTGCCAACAAGGTCAGGGATGATGGATAATTATTTACCCATGAGTGTGGGTGTGTGTGTGTGTGTGTGTGTGTGTGTGTGTGTGTGTGTGTGTGTGTGTGTGTGTGTGTTGGATTTGTTGTTTGCAGGGAGGCAATAATACAAACTATTCACACGTACAAACAGTCTCACACACACACACACACACACACACACACACACACACGTGCACTAACACATATATACTGCACAAAACAAAGAGGTTTTATTGTCAAGCCAAGAGACACGTCCGTTTGCTGTTTGCTAAAGCAGATGTGCCTCTAAATTGTTTTCCAAGTCTCTTTATCGCCTGAGTCTCTGTTCTGCAATTTCACACTCCTGGTTGTGCAGTAAGAATAAATTAAGGAGTGCTTTTTTTTAGATCTATAAAAATAAATTGGAGGGTACCAACTACATGTAGAATAATGCATTTAGGATGTTCATATGACGTCTGCGAGGGCACGTGTAACACCCATTGAGTTCCCACAGTACCATACTATAAAATGCAATCCTTCCCGGAAAAAGGTCATGACACCAATACTATTGAGTGAGAAATATTTCTGACTCACAAAATGTTAACAGGAAATTGTCAGCAGAGATAAGGAATCGGGCAAAACCAACTCTACTGAATTCAATTTGAAAAAAAATATATGACAACATGCACAAACCTACTAAGCATCATCGATGACTAGGATGTATGCCGTGCAATACTTAAGCACAATAGGCTATTGAATAGACAAGAGGGTATTCCTGTAGCACTGGCTACTCAAATCAACTTTGACCATTATCTTCTCTCCTCAACTCTTTATTAATAATCGTAAATTGTTTGTCGGTCTGTTGGGACTCGTCAAATTACAGTCAATCAGTGTCTTAAAAAAACATGTTGCGATTGACCACCTGTGGCACTGTCATCTCCAGTGGAAATTAACTTGATTTAAAATATGCTTTTAGCAACAAGTCTACTGGTGCCTGCATAACTCACTGCACATTTGAGACCTTGTCCTTCTGATAGTTTATCCGAGACGTGGTTTACAGCCGGAGAGATTTACACTTCGATCTGAGGTGCCATGTCTTGAGATACACGGGACGTTGCAAAGAGGATCCGATCGAGAGGCTAACGACAAAGACAGGTTTGGTGTCGCGCCACGAAATGAAGGCCAAATTTACAGCCCTAAAAGCCTGCCAGGGTTCCAGTCGGTGATGAGAAGCTGTGTCTCTTTTAAAGAAATCATGCTAGGTTACACAGAGGTGGATGAGTGCTGCTCAGCCTAGTCAATAGCCTGCCTGTCGGTGACATACGACGCAATCCCCTCAGCTGTCTGTGTAATTTATGCAGTCGGAGCGGGAAGACATCAGACCTGTTCTCCTCTCTCTCTCTAAGACCTTTCTTTCCTTCTATTTCTCCCCCTATTCTTACCTTTCTATTACTGATTCCCTTTCACTTTCTTAATCTCTCCCTCTATTCCTGTTATCGCTGATAAAACCTGACACATCAATAAAAATGTCTTCTTCATCAGGATACATGACAATAAACTTGTAAAGGCCAACTCTGCAGTATGGTGACGACAAGAACACAAATGCCAGAGGCCATGCTCATGTGCTTTGGCAGGCCCAATAGGAGGGGTTGCCTTGTTCCTTCAAATATACCTGTACCATATGACATCCCAAATAAAGATCACCAAGGATTTTTGGGGGGGCATCTTTTCTCATCAATGGGCTGTAACAATGGAAACGCCTTAAAAGAAAGGTGTGTACTTGAATGGTATTTAATAATTATTTTGTTTTGTGTGAACTTACTGTAATGCATAAAGGGTTCTCAATTGTTTTCAATGGTTTTCTGTTTGATAGCTTGCAGTACACTGTTGTCTAAGAGCTGTTGTATTTGAGACAAAGACCTCACAGACTAACAGGAATGCCATTTCATGGTCTAGAGTCTAGACAGTAAATGGCCATGGCTTTCTCCCCCTCAGTTACAGATGAATTCGGTCCATCAAAGGAGCACTAGTGCCCTCTGTCAGCCTGTTAAGATTTCCCAATAATTTCTCTTCCCATTTTGCACCGTATATTTAGTAAAATGCTAAGATGGCCAGTGAAGAGGGTCAAAATGTACAACAAAATTAAAAAAATATTGTTAAATTTACCATATATATCTTTTTTATTCAGTAAATGTTTGCATATCTTTCTTTTTCTTTTTTGCAATCAATCAGAATTTTATGGAATGGAATGGAATTTGGAATGCTTTATTCATCCCAAGGGAAAATGTAATATCATAAGATGGCCAGCAAAATATATTAAAACAAACTAGATATAAAAAAAAATTATTCACACACAACAGTTTTTGAATAACAGAAAGATTTAATAAATAGCAGACATAGCCCCATGCTAATGTATCATATACTCAGAGATATACAACTAACAATAGCAGTATCATCTGAATTTCCACATGGCTTAACTCTTGAGGATGCCTAAAGTAAAAAGTAAAAAAGCAATGAAAAAGTATAATACTTTTCTTTATAGTTCAATACAGTTAACTCCTTCCTATGGTAAAGCCCACCTCTCTTTTCTGAAAACTAATACCATAGCGCCAGTCAGAAAGCTTCGCCTCATGCGTCACTTTCATGTTCTGGTGGTCCATATGACCAGCATGTATGCGTTTCCTCTTCAGAATGCCATTTGTCACCAAACGAGAGCACAGCTTTCGTGTCTGTGTTGAAAACTATTCTAGCGAGAAGTTTATCTGCTCGTTGTGTGCCTGACCGAGTGCTACCCTGCGCTAGCGTGAGGCTACCATAAGGTTCATTCAAGTTTGCAAACATCTCTGTGGATCGAGCGTCCTTCTTCCTCATGCCCCCAGAGAGCCTGTTGCAGCCCCGCCGATGTCCGAACCCAGAGTAGTGGCCAGGGCATAGCCAAGGCAGAGGGCCCCGAGTGCTGTGTCACCGAAACCTGAGCCTTCCCCACGGCAACCAGGCCAGGGTGCGAGGGCCAGCACCTGGGCATCAAACCGCTTCACTAAGAAGGACCGCTCCTCTTCAGCGAAGAGCCCCAAGCCCAAATACAGGGCCTGATACAGACCTGTGCATTCACAGCTGCCCGGTGTCACCCAGGCCATGGTGCAATAGGTGCTTCACCAAGCAAGAGCATAAACAACACATGGTGGGGTTGTTCAATTCACCCCTGAGTTCTCTGTCTGTGTCTGCCGAAACAAAAAGTGGTTAGTTCATTGCTATTGCTTACGACACTATGAGATGCACCTCACCATTGGCTGTCCATGCGCATTCCACCTGAGGTATGGCCACTTAATGGGCCTTCTCGAGGGGGGTTTCTGTGCTACCTAGCTGGGCTACACCTCACACATTCATGGTGTATTATCGCTTAGATGTGACGGTAAACCTCACTGGCACAAGTGGGACTGAGTGTGGGCAACACTGAATAAGGGAAAGGCTTGTCAGCCATTTGTGAGTGTCTCTTGTCCACGGTGTGTTGTTTGAAACATCTCTCATGGGAAGGAGTTGACCGTAGAATGAAAAGGTTATTTGAATGAAAGGAAGGAAACTCATACAACTCCTGCCCTATATTCTGAAGAATGGCTGATGAACATTCTGAAGAGGAGACGCATAAGCACTCATTTTATGGACCGGCACATGAAAGCGTTTCACTGGCCTTGATATCAAGATGCTGTGGTATTAATTAGTCTTCAGAAAAGACCCGTTGGGCTTTTCCATAGCAAGGAGTCTATTACGATTAGTAACTTTTAACTTACTTATGTTAAGCTTTAGCATTTTTAACAGTTCAATGATTGCATGATTATTGTTTATTTTTACCCAAAAATTTATTTCTTTATCATTTGACAATTTATCAGCTGTTTAAGAATGAAGTGATTGTCCCCAATCCTTTATCATAACACACAGGTGAGCTAAACATTGGGGTGGTCATTTCAACAAGAGACAATGTTTGTTGTACATTACTGTAAAAGATTATGATAAATAGACTGGCATTTACTATGGTCTTAGCCCTGTTGTATCCAAACAAAATGTAAGATTAATTAAATGATTTGCAAAAGCAGAACAGCTTGCAAAGGAAATCGGTAGCACAGTTACCTTCATTATCTGATATTAGTCACTATCCAAAACAATTTTTGTGAACGCTTGGTACGTGTTTCCTTTATTTATCAGTGAGGGGCATACACTGCATTGCTGATTGGATTTGAACCACACAAAACGTCTTTTTTAGACTAATTTATACTGTAGCTTTATTAGCAGGCCAAATCCCAAAGGAGACTCCAAGCACATTGTTTGATAGACAATATGCATCGTGTGCTGAGCCATTCGGTGGAGGACTGACTATGGGGTTTTGTTGGGATGGACTGCAAACGCATATTTCATCAAATCATTCTGCAGAATCCCCATCTTATACTGCGAAACAGATCCTAAATAGGTGGAAGCTAGGGTGGAGGTGGGCAGCAGCAAGAGCAGGAGCATAGTGTGGTGCAGCACCGCGCAGAAGCATGGTGTGGTGCAGCAGTGAGCGAGCAGTTGTAGGAGCAGTGTGGTAAGTGACTGTGATTTGGTAGGCTGCGTTAAACTATTGAGCGTATGCGACTGGTTGATTGATGTGACGTGGATAAATGTTGTGTCTGAGTTGTCTGCCTGAACTAGCTCTGCCAAGGCATCGCCTCATTTTTGTTCTATTTTCTTTTCTTTATTTTTTGTTGTTCTATTTTACTTTTCATTACATGCCTTGTAAACAGGGCACTGCTGCCAGAGAGACGTAGTCTCAGTCAGTCAATCGCTTATAAATAAATAAGACTACAAATAAATATTATTACAGAGGTTGGATTCTCCAAGCTTCCTATATTGCCTGTAACCCTGTTTAATTTGTGTTTCAGTTTAACTATCTGGTCACCCAAATTTTCTTTATGGTCAATGATAATCCCTGTTCTTATGGGGTTAGTAAACATTACCATACCTAAGGTTAGAGGTGATGAAACAAAAAAAGGATAATCATAGCACCTAGGTAAATACATCTCAAACAAACACTTAATCCAATTTCACCATGCTTGCCAGAACTACTGGTTTACAGGAATTGTGCTAAGATAGGCTTCATTTACCCACTTACTTACCTAAATAACTAATTATTGGAGGTACAACTATAACATTGATATAAATCATCTCGTCTAACTAAAGGTAAGCACGAAAAAAAAATTCCCAAAAGGTTGAACTATCTCTTTAAGTGTTCTGAGGCATGTGCTCATCTTCTATTTACTTTTACCACATACATGAAATAAAGACATTCAATTAGTTTCTATATGTGGGCATGCGCAGATTGTCTGGTTAAATTGGCTTTCTGGCTGTATTTATGATGTATTTGCCTTGTTTTGTAGCAGGATGTGTATTTTACCAAGGTTTACATGTGAAAATGTAGCCTTCCCGGGTGCAGGCTACAGTAGGCCACTGTGTCTACAACAGTTTTACTTACATTGGCAAAGGCTAAGGGAAGTTTGGAAAAAAAAAAGTAAAAAGAAATGGTGCTGAAGAAATGTATTTTTTTATTAACTGGAATTTAATTGAGCACGAAAACAGCAACTATTGTAAGTGCTGTGATTTTAATAACTATTTAAATAAATACTACAACAAAAAATATATTTTCTAAAGAGTACACGATTCTACCACATGAGGGAGCCAGATGTACTTGTGCCCTGTATGTACAGGCAACAATGTATTCAAATGAAAACGATACGAGTTTGTAGAACTATACTTTTTATTCAATTATTGTTTAATATCTGATTTAAGCAAAACACATGTCAATAATCAAGAACATGTGCATGGTGTCGTTTAATGACATAGATAGCCTGTTTTAGTTTGGTATAATAATCAGACATTTATTTGCGCAAAACATTTAGTGTCAATGTCTATCCGTGAATAGTCGCAAAAAGCACTTGTTATTGGCTACCTACTTGGAACGCACGTACAGTTCAATAATTAAAAAACACAGAATACTTATGTAGTCTAGCTAGACATACTCTAGTCGATTGCAGAGCGCAGACTTGATACAGACAGTCCACCTAGACTGATCCGTTTATCTGTGTCCGAGTTCCTAGAATAGCAGCTGAGGTGGTGAGTTCTGCTTTCGAAAATGGAGGAAGTCAACAGTGGATTATTCACCAACTGTTGCTGCGGAACCCACTGTAGCATAGGCAAATATATTCTACTGCAGTTAGCATACCATGTTAGAATGTAATCTACCATCAAAATAATACTTTTAAAATGGTAGAATTATGTTAGGCAACGTCTAGGCATGTGGTATAATTTAAACGCGTTTAAGGTAGGCTCATTAAGTAAATGCGTGTATTAATAACCTGCATAATTTGCATGGCAATTCTATTATGTCTTCGCTATGAAACATCTAAACATGGATGATACAGTTTCAGTCATGCCATTTATCAACAGATGACATATGCGGCTATAGGCGCGCTTCAGTAGGCACCGCATCCAGGGAGACAGGTGCGTCTGGCTTTAATGAAATGTCAGTGAGATAGAGATTCCGTAACCCGTTGAAATAAAGACGTCTCTGAAGTAATTTTCAGGCAAAACAACTGTAAGTGAATGAGTGACAATGTTAAGATTGTGATCAATTTATTTAGTTAATATAAAATCGCATTCCCGCTACATTGCCAACAAATGCGACTCGATCATGGGTGATGTGTCATGGATCACTCAAATATTCAGAAGCTATTCATGAACCTAGATTTTTCCTATTTTGGTTTGTCAGAAACAGGTTGGCTGCTCCCGGTCTCTTTTCTGTGGCTAATTCCTTAGGAACCGGTGCATCCAGTTTGATCCCTCTCGTTTCAAACACTAGCCAGCAACTTGTTGAGTCTTCCCCCACTTGCGTGTAGTGAAGGCGTAAAGGGCAAAGGCACAACAAACAGAATCCTACCAGTTTCTATTGTTAAGTAGAAACAATATTTCGAAAAAGGCATTGCTTTGAAATTGGAATGTCCGTGGCTCGCGACTAAAGTGGAAAAATTAACCAGTACTCACAGGAAGCAGCCTCGCGCGAGCAGCTCGTTTAAGGATAGATGCTCTCTTCCTAAACTTTTCAGAGTATGTAAGTTTGAGCTGGTTGTTGATCGCTTTAAACACGCTTACTTAACGTTACATTAAGAGGAAAATCTACTTAATTACACATTAATTTCATTTCTCTTCATCCCATGTAACTAATACAACTCATAGATAGTGTTAAGTATTGTGGTATTGACACAATAACTTGTATTTAAGAGGGAAGTGGCAATCCCCTAGGTTATCTCCCCCTGTGAAGATCATCTACAAGCACTTCTCTCGGGGCTGACAACTACAGGTAGGCTAAGAAAACGTTTTCTGCAGTTGACTGTAAAACTATTTTTGCTGTAGAAGTTAGGCTAGTTGCATTTTTTGTAGAGGCTATTGTGAAATTGTTCAAATTAATGACTATAAATCTGATTCTACTGAGAATAAATCACTTGGGGAAAATTATTGAACATTAAAAATTAATTCTGTATTCGATATGGCATGGCATTCTTCGAAACGTAGTCCTGGATTATAAAGGGGAAGTTCTGATATTTTGTAGAAGCCTCGTATGCACCAACACTGTCAAGTAAGTCGCGCACGTGCATGCTGCGCGTTGTCATGTGCCAGGTGAAAAGTATTAATTGTGAGTGAGAGCTTTGTACTTAATCACCCAAAAGTGTATAATAAGTGTTGGCTCGTTCTATGAGCAAAATCATTAGCGAGGACCAATACAACAATTGTCAAAATAGGAATAGTATTCCGAAAAAAATAATAATGCAATATTAGAGATGTTATATATGTATGTATGTATGTCTGTGTGTGTGTGTGTGTGTGTGTGTGTGTGTGTGTGTGTGTGTGTGTGTGTGTGTGTGTATATATTAATAGGCTATTTCACAATTTTGACATGACTTTACATAAAAGCGTTTGAGTTAAATAATAAGGTCTTTACTAATGTAGCTTTGTCAGTATTTAAAAATAGACAGACATTGTGCATGACACTCGGGCTAAACACAAAATATGAAATGTCAGTCAACTGTTCTTAAACTCTGCTGTTATAGGGACATTTTATAAGTGTGCATAGATACGCTTAATCTTTATAGAGCCTTTTTTTCAAGGCTGCTAATACACATGTTTATATCACTGATGCTACTAAGTAAATATGTAATCAAGCAAGCAATCAAAAAAGTATCTAGTATGAATCTGTATATTTGATAAAAGGTAAACACTAACAAAAACATGTTGTGACAATTTGTGGCAAATTTCTATGGTATCTTTTATCTCGTATTCATTTTTGTCAGATGACATGAACTGCATGAAACGGCAGTGAATGCTAAAATCTGTATGCTTAATGTGGCCATAGTAGGGCTACATATATATTTAAACCCCTCTATCAACATTCTGAAAACCTTTTCAACAGCAACATACTCTGAAGCTATTTTGAGGCTTGTTTAAGAATACACAGTACTATAACATGTGCAGTTAAAGTCCTTATTTGCATATACCATGAACTATCCATAGCCCTAATTCATTATACGCGATGTTAGTTAGTTGTAACATGAAACCGGTATGCACACCAAAATGGCCAAGTGATTTGAATGTTTAAATTTTTGGGGGGAATTTGAGTAAATTAAACTATCAAGTTTTACAAGTAACAAATGCTGGACTTTCTCCTCACTGGTTTGATGTATTTCTCCCTTTCAGTGCTCTTTCTCGAATATGGAAACAGAGGCCTCAGACAGCTACAGTGCTAGTAAGTCTATCTGTCCATTATTCACACTGCTTAGGGATGCTCCTGACTTAATGTCTTTCAGAATACAAAAAATGGAGAGCTTAAGATGTCAATATTGTCTAGTTTCTGAGGCATGAACAGAGGTTGCAGTTTGTGTGAGAGGGTGTGTGAGTGTGTGTGAGGGTGTGTGAGTGTTTGCACGTTTGTGCGTGTTTGTGTGTGTGTGTGTGTGTGTGTGTGTGTGTGTTTGTCCATGTGTGCTGTGTGCATGTGAGTGAATGCACTTGTAAGACAGGGGAGGTGGGAGAGAACCAGTAGCCGATGCTGACGTTGAACACAACTGAAATATTCAACTAATTTACGCAGTAACAGATAGGATTAATACATCACACATGTTTAACACATTACATACACTTGCAAGACTCGTCAAAAATTGCACTGGGATTTTCCCCTCGATTGCGAGCCTTTTCCTGTTCACCTAATTAAAAAAACACAAACTAGAAAAAGATGCTCTTGCAGCTTCCTGTCTAATGCAGCTGATACTGGATGCACGCACTGTGACTCTCTCCATTGCCTATCGCTTGTTTCCTAGAGGCACCTATTCTGCCCACCCAGCCTCTCGCCTGTAGTGTCTCAGCGTCCGGCGGCAGGTCGCGGCCTTGTTGTCTATCAGGTGAAGTCGTTGCGAGGGGACTTTTGGGCGTAGGCCTGAAGGAACAGTGAGCGTGCGGTGGGAGAAGCGGAGGACTCTCCTCTGTTTGCCTCCTGGTCCCCCCTCGAAGGCCCAAGTCGGAAACATAATTGTAGGAACGTAGGAACCTTTTTTTCTTCCATAGAAAATTGTGTCGCTAGTTTGGTTGATGGTTGGTGAAAAAACAAATAACGGTTTTCATTTTTCGAGACCATTGCGAAAACACCTTGGTCCGTCTCAGCGTGATGCCTCTGTCTATTTATGGAGTTGTTGGACATGCTCTATGACTCAATTGTTCATCCCCCAAAGAGATACAAAATGATTACACGCAGCTCGTAAAGTCATAGCGATAGATTTTCGACCTGCTCCAACACATTAACACCGGTGTTTATGTTGGGTACCTTTTGGCCACCATTCTGGTTTGCTAATTTCATTAGAGCAAGCCCAGACCCAGCGGGTAAAAACGAGCCAAGCTCTGATCCCAGTAATAAGGGAGAGTGCACTTGGCTCCCCGGGAGGTTTGTTATCTGCTTGGAGTGACTGTACCAGGTGTTCCGTGGTACTTCCCTGGTACTACCCCCACCCCACCCGCCGCCTTCCAGGGATTTCCTCACACAAAGCCGGCTGTTGGAGTGGCGTGTTGCAGGTGCTTTTGGGATGAGTCCACCGTGTAAGGAAGGGAACGGTCCTGCCTTTCTTTAGATCAGTCGTTTGGGCACACGATGTTGGATTGGATCATTCGGCTCTGAGAGGGAAGACGATGAATGTGTCTTCTTTGTCTCGCTTTCATGTTTTCTTTTCTTCCCTTTTGGAAATGTGTGGTGGTGTGCAGGTGAAATTTCTCGTCGGTGTGTGTACGTGTGTGTGTGTGTGTGTGTGTGTGTGTGTGTGTGTGTGTGTGAGTATGGTGTGTGTAAGGATGGTTTAGAGGTTGAGGGTTTGACAGGAAAAACCAGATCCCTGAGTGTGTGTATCCAACAAGCCAGGACTGAGCCCTCTGTCACTGGGGAAAGGTTCAGTTTTCTTGTTTTCCAATCTAGCTCACTCACTCCACTCATTTACGCAGTAGCGGGTGGTTGGAGTTTGAGCAGGAGTTTTACCATGGTACTGCTATGACTCCTTACACCCCAGTGCTCTTCCAGTGAGTTATTTGTGTAACGCTACAGTTCACACATGGAAAAGCAAACCAACAGCCTTTCCAGGTTACGGCGCATGGTTGGGGTTGAGTTTTTTTTTTGTTGCTCACCTGGCTGCAGTTGTGCGATATTTGCAGTGCAGGAGAAAAAAATCGGAGGCTGTATGCTTGTCATTACTTAGTCATCAAATTGCCATGTTACTTAATATTTGATGATTAATCGGCATAGTACCTAATCAATCCTCTTCTGTTTACCTCAGACTTGGTCACATTGCACGCATATCTTCCTTTCCACTCGCCAACACATGGAAGGCTCCATGTTTGACGTGTTACACTAATCCTCCACTGTCTCCTCTAAGGTCTAAACCTACACCGGGTACAGTATTGACTCAGCCAACCAGCACTGTGAATCAAAGCCCTCATTGGTACTCGGCGTGTGTGTGTGTGTGTGTGTGTGTGTGTGTGTGTGTGTGTGTGTGTGTGTGAGAGAGTCCATTTGAGCGTGCGTATACACACGCCTTGCTTAGTCACTGTTGAAATCACGCTTACGCACCAACAAGCGGACCTAAGCTTTTCCAACAGTAGTGTTAATTTGATTACACTAGACATTATCATGTATTAGATTGCTTCAAATTAGAAGAATTAGCAAGAAAGTTAGAAGAAAGTCTTCACCTACTGTGTGACATGTATATGATAGCGATCGTTTCTCTTTCACACCTCGACAGTTTTTTCTCCACTTTCTTTATCCTTCTCAGCTCGGTTGGATTGGCAGAAATAACCATGACAACACCACTATGTGCTGAACAGAGAGGCCAGCCATATACTGTAGTGCATCCCACAGGCTATGCAAGGTCTTCTAGTTTTGATTAGCTCAACGTTAGCGACAAGTGTAAGCTGTATACCTAAGAGCTCTTAAAGGGGCCCTATTATTTTCAGGGTCATACCTTTATTTAGGAGTTCTATTAGAATAGGTTTATGCGTTTTAATGTTCAATGAACAATAAATTTTTTCCATATTGCTTGGGTCTGCAGCACCTCTATTCACCCTCTGTCTGAAACGCTCCGTTTTAGCTCCTGTCTCTTTAAGGCCCCCCTCCTGACGAGCCCAGTCTGCTCTGATTGGTCAGCTGGCCAAGCAAAGGGAATTTATCTTTGCACTGACGAAAACAGCGTTTTCTCGACACGGTGAAACCACTATCCAAACTTCCCGGCTCTGTTTGAGGGCGTGCCAAACTAGCCGCTTGGTCGGCGTTATGCAAATGTATGACTTAGTGACGAAGATACGTTACGGAAGAAAATGCCGGACTACAAACGAGGCGTTTCAGGCAGTTCTGGAGCAGTGCTTTCTGTGAGGGAGAGTAGCTCCCTTTGGCATAGACTCTGGGCTTTGTAACTTTTCAGACCTTTTACATGCACAAAAATACTAAAGGAAATGGAAAAACCCAAAAAGCATAATAGGGAGTCTTTAAAGATTCACTTTCCCTTACTATGTGTATTGTGACTGACTCGAATCAAAACATTCTACTATTCCAAGAAAGAAACACAGGGTTTCCCTGAAATATGAAGATTCAATGGGGAGCATTTGTCATTTTTGACCACCATTTCTGGTGGTTCTGATGCTCCGATACCACCCCCCCCCCAACCCCCCGAGTGACACGTCGACGTACCCGCCCTCGAGCATGTGGCCTGGCGCTGCGGGGCGGTCGTGGCAACGGAAAATCCTCCGTGACAAATCTGGGGCACGCTGGTCTCCAGGACGGCCGCGGCGAGGGAGGGCCGCCCCACCCCCTGAGGTTTCCCTCTCTGCCCCGCGCCGCGCCGACACCCGAGACGGGCCCGAGGGATGGAGCCGTGGAGCACGTCTCCCAGTGCGTCTCACTCTGCGGCGGGGCACAACAATGGAACAGTAGCACCGCGGAGGCCAGCGCTAAGTGGCTACGCTCTTTCTGGAGGAGTGTTAACACGGGCGGTCCGATGCACACGGTGCCGAATGGGAGGATACGTTTACCGTAGAGGTTACGGTGTGGCCTGGGCAGCTGCTAAGACGTGGACCGCGCCCGTCTGCTAGTCGGAGCCATCGACTGTAATGCCGTGGGTAGGATGGTGGAGGGATACGAGTCTGTGTGATGGCGTGACGAGGTCAGTGGTGATTAGAGTGGCGGCCCGGCCCTCTGAGTCTCTTCTGTTACCAGTGTTCCTCCTGAAGTGATTACCCTAGGGTGAGGTCTGTGTGTGTGTGTGTGCGCGCGTGCGTGTGCGTGTGCGTGTGTGTCTGGTTCCTGAGGGATTTGACACCTGGGTCAGTGGGGGGTGCTCGGCTGTGGCCGGCCCTTTGTTCCTGTGACCTTGATGGGGCCTGTGTGTAAGAGGATAAGGGATTGGATGGCTCTCTGGTTAAGTGGACACGGGGCTATCCATGGCCTCGGCCACTGAGAGGATGCCATCCGATCCCCACCAGCCCGGACATTAGGATCCTACATGGAGGCAAACACAGCAGCTAGCAGCTTTGACCATTCTGAATGCTGTAACTAGGGTACATAAGGGTGGATATATGTGGATAAGGTGAGGGAAGGTGCCACCCCTCCCCCAAACAAAAACATGTTTTTATTTTTTTTTAAATGAAGAAGTTTTACTTTGTTTGTGTGTTTTCATGAAACCTTGAACATAAAAATATCACATTACATTCACTTCGCTGTAATGTTTTACAGATGTATGTGTACACTCATGTTTATTTGGTCTGGGTGCTTCTTTTAAGCCTGAAGTCTGAGTGCTCTGCTGTGAAGGGCGATGCTCCTAGCTCTCTTGTTGCTGTCTGTCTCCCAGGTAACGGCGACTGCTCTCCCAGGAAGGAGAACTCGAGAATGCTGGTGGACCTGTCGACTCGGACGAGCACGCCCAACGGGCAAGCGCCCCAAGGTCCTAACTCCCACAGCGGTGAGCGGTTACTTCGTGCTAAAAACAACATGCGCACATACACACACACACACACACACACACACACACACACACACACACACATACTGTTGTTCACATACACCAACAAATCATTGCACGCAGATACACACAGTTCTGCTTATAACCATTTTTAAAGCTTGGAAATGTATATACCAACTGTTTGGATATATAGGATTACACAGCTGTACCAGGAGTGATCCTGCAAGAATTTATAAAAGAGTTAATTGATACAAAATTATATCTTGAAACTTTTCTCTTTCGGACACGTCAAGAGCTGTTATGTAGAATACTGTATCATGGCGGTAGTGAAAACATTTGCTCTTTAGCTTGCTGAGATGCATCACCTAGACTGCCCCGAACCTCACCTGAACCCCAACTGTCCTGTCCACTTGACATCTACTGCGTGTCATACTCGGAGAGTGGAAGGCCATAAACGCCTCCATGCTAAGTCTACAGTACCTCTCCCACTTCGATTATACTTGCCATTCCAAAGGAATGTCCATGACATACTTTACCCGTAATCAATGTGCTGTTGTCGCGGCAACATTCAATCTCAGCCATCTGCTGCCTCGGTGACAATGGACACTTTATGTGTATCTCACTCCTGGAGAAAGGAAAAACAGAGAAATTAATTGATGCTTTGAGGTCTCGTCGACGTTGCCAGGATACTGCATAGAAGGATGGCTCGAGCGTTATATGGCAGACGTGAAGAAAATGGCTCCTTCAATTCACACTCCGTCTTACGAGTGGCTTGGCGGTTGAAAGGGAGTCTGCAGACAGTTCTGTGGGTTCAACATTTAAACAGCCCTTCCTGGTGCCGATAAAAAGGGTGAATCCTTGAGCGCCCCCCCCCCCCCCCCCACAAAACCCTCTTAACTCTCGCTAATGAAGACGTGTAGCGGGGGTGGGGGCGGGTGGGTGTTGTTCGAGAAGGATATCTGTGGGTGTGAAATAGGCTTAGCGATTGAAGATATATGGCGCTCAAACACACACACACACACACACACACACACACACACACACACACACTCACTCGCACACACTCGCACAGGGATGGGATGTCTCACATCTCAGACCGGCCCGTCCGGGTGGATAAGGACCAGGTTGTGCAAACCTTTGCTAAGGAATGTATGGAGTTAGTTTTTGTCACACCTGTTAGTTTGAGCGTGTCGTGGTGTGCGTCCTGGCGTGTGTGTGCGCCCGTCCGCCATCGATCTCCGACGGGACAAAGGAGTGGCGTGCCAGAGATTCCCGCCGCCGCTGATTGATGTCGGGGCCCCCCGTGATTGACAAGCGCCTCGATTGTCGTCCGCCCTTGTCGCCTCCGCCACTCCTCCCAGCCTTCCACCCCCTCAACTTCCCGAGCCAGAGACAAAGCCCTCTGCTCCGCAGGGACCGGGGTGACTGACTGTGGAACCAGAACAGCCAGTTTTCATCGTCTTTCTCCAAACATTCTCCGTCACCTGTTCCCTCTGCCTGTCACGAGAGGAGTCCGGAGCCGGGCCGCCTCCGGAGACACGGTGGCGATCACGTAGCACGGTTCATGTGTGCTGTGCCCTGGACTTTGGGAGCGTGCCCGGTGGTCACATGCTTCTGAGACTTGGATTTGACTCGAAATCCATGGCGATGTCAGATGACATTCGTGTGAAACTATTTTATATTATATTATATTATATTAGCCATGAGTCATCCAAGGAAATGTGTGAGGATAACTTACGGATAACTTATGAATATGAATGTTACGGATAAATAATCAGCTTTGTATTTGTATTTGTTTGGTGAGCTACATGTTCAATTGGATTAGCCATTGCGAGCTCATGAGTTGTTGCACTGAACGCCGATGTCTTTTCATTGTCCTTCGCAGAGCGCTCTATCAAGCAGGAGGAAGGCATCGAGTCAGACCCTAGGAGCTCGGCACCGGAGGAGCTAGGCAACAGCGGGGAAGAAGGATCGGGATTGGAGGAGCCCATGATTGACAGCCCAAATGACCTACAGGACGGGCTATCTGGAGGAGACAGCAGCGTTGACACAGGAAGTCGACTACCCAATGGTAAACCATTGTTTTCCCCATGTTAGCTTTGAAAATAAAGTTTTGTTCCAAATAATAGAATGCACAACCTTAGGTCTTCTCACATAGCAGGTGGAACGGTCCAGATGGAAAATTAAGTATGATATGACTTGCGTTATGTGGGCGCCTCGATTTCGGAGCAACCTGGCTTTTGAATGTAATTACACATCACCTAAAAACTGAAACAACAGCGTGTTAACATCAGCTCATATTTACAAGCCAGCAGGGCCACCCATATTTCATAAATGTACAGAACACTTTGTATTCCACTCATTTCTAGTCAAGTGGTTCCATCATTTTTTTTCTCGTTTTGCTGTGCAGTTTGACGCGTCACTCGTTTGACTCTCACTCCTCTCTTACTCGAGTCAGAAACAACGTCTCGTTCTCCTCTGTGGGACGCCGAAAACAAAGAAGGTGTGCTGCCGCTCCGACAGAGAACAATTGCTTTGGCTTGGATTCATAGTCAGATGATGAAGAGGAAAAGATATCCCAGGAATCTTCCGCAACCTGTTTGAGTAATCCCTGAACCGACGGCCCTGCCGTCGGCCATTTTAAGGATCACGTTTCACCTTCCCAAAACCAGTGTCCATAAAAAGATGCTTGACAAACCAGAAATTATTATCGTGTCATAGGAGGTTCATGATCATTCAACCAGTGCCATTTAGATGCTAGATTGACAAACAAACTGTCAACATTGGATTTAATATCCACGCAAACAAACACATGTCTAAAGTAACAAGGACACACACGGTAGTAAATATCAAATATTATCCCCCATTCTACCCCAGATAGTGGTTTTCCTTATTCTTTTAGTTGTTTAAAAATAAGTTTTGATGAACCATGTAGTATGACTTAAGAGGTCTGGGGAATAATAATAATAATAATAAAAAACACTAGCTTGTGCCAATCACACAAATACTCCTGCATACCCACAAACCAGCACATTTAAGTGTGTGAACAAGCTGAAAGCGAGACATGTGACACCTCAGCGCCACACACAATCCAGCAGTTATAATTCAGCAGTAGGGCTCAGGACAACATTAGTTAAAGTAGCAGGGTGAGACTTAAAATTTTTAAAGTTTAAAAAGTGTGTTTATGTGTGTGTGTGTGTGTTCAAGAGAGAAAGAGTGAGCATTCAAACAGAGAGTGCGTGTGTCTGTGTGTGTGTGTGTGTGTGTGTGTGAGAGAGAGAGAGAGAGAGAGAGACAGAGAGAGAGAGAGATAGATAGAGGGGGGTGGGGGGGCTGTTTGGGACTACCTTCACCCTTCTCCTTGCCACGTGCCTGTCCAACCGGACCCCGTGCTTCCACCGCCACTGGCCACGTGACGTCCCCCCCCCCCCCCACGCCGTCTACGCACGCGCGCCCGACAGCCCCAAAGAGTCGTCAATGACCTTGCCGCTTGCTTCTCGTCGCAGGTGAGCGGCCCTTCCAGTGTAACCAGTGCGGCGTCTCCTTCACCCAGAAGGGCAACCTGCTGCGGCACATCAAGCTGCACACGGGCGAGAAGCCCTTCAAGTGCCCCTTCTGCAGCTACGCCTGCCGCCGCCGCGACGCCCTCACCGGCCACCTACGCACACACTCAGGTCAGACGCTTTTTCCACCCTCTCCCGTCTCTTTGTCACCTCTGTCACCAAAGCGACAAACAACGAGAGAAAAATAAAAGACTCACCTTCTCTCTCGGTTTTCTCGAGGTGAGAAAAGCCGGTGCGTTGTGTGTGGAAAAAAGCTATCGGGTGATTCTTGTGTTTGAATTCTGTCTCTCAAGAGAAAAAGCTAGCCCCAACCTTTTTCCCCTCTTCTTCTTGTGTTTCATTTCACGTTGTCTCTTTTTAACACAGCGCCTCTACACTGTTCTCCCTAGACGACAGACCCACTTGACAAACAAATGATCGTAAAACCTTCATTATACTCGATTCACCGCTACCTCTCCGCCGCTCTCTCTCCAACTCTGCATGTCTTGTACACGCATGAATACTACATGCACAAGCTCACTAAGTGTGTGTCCCCCCTCCCCCCCCCTCCCCCTGCTTATTGACGTTTCGAGGTGATCGCTGTTGTGCGCCTCGACGTGTGGGTGACCGTGTTGGAACCACACAAGGCCGCCTCGATGAGCCTGTCTCACGTCTCGCTGGATGGATGCAGGCAGCACCACAGCGAGTCTCTCTGCTGCACAGAGAGCCGCTGAGGGCTTTGTGGTTAGGCACCAAGGACAGCCGGTTCCTTTGCTTGACTCGACGCGAACACTTCCCCGGGAGGAAGGAAACTCTCTGTACAGAGAGAGGCGCGAGGGAGAGCAATGGCCTCTGCCTCGCTAACTGTAACCCACTTTCCTATCTGAGCGCCATCAGAGAGAGGGAGGGAGGGAGGGAGAGGGAGAGGGAGAGAGAGAGAGAGAGACAGAGAGAGAGAGAGACAGAGAGACGGAGAGAGAGATACAGAGACCGAGAGAGACAGAGAGGGAGAGAAAGAGAGACAGAGAGACGGAGAAGGAGACAGAGAGAGTGAGAGAGGGAGAGAGAGAGACAGAGAGGGAGAGAGAGAGAGAGCAAGAGAGACGGAGAGATATGGAGAGAGAGAGAGTGCGAGAGAGGGAGAGTAAGCGAGAAAGTGAGCGAGAGAAAGAGAGGGGGGGAGGGCTCTTCCCACAGTAAAGGTTTGAGATAGGGGTTAGAGTATACCCTCGTCTTGGCACATTCAGCGTGCCCTCCTGGGAGATCAAAAGTCACAGAGGTTCTCTTTATAACGCTTCCTTAGTTCTTTCACTGGTACGTGGGTGTGTTTGTGCCTTTGTATGTGTGTCTATGCGTGTTTCTGTGGCGCGTGCATGTGTGTGTTTACATACAGTTTGTGTAGTCACAGACAAACTGTGTAGCCCTTTGGTCTTTGTGTGTTCATAAGATAGACATGGAAAGAAAGAGGATGTTAGCAGCCCCCACCCCCCCCCCCCTCACACACACACACATCTCTCTCTCTCTCTCTCTTTCTCTCTCTCTCTCTCTCTCTCTCTCTCTCTCTCTTTCTCTCCTCAGAATTTAAGACAAATTTGGAATATTAATGTTTTATGAGCATGACTTTACAAAAGAACAATTGCTAAATCAATTTACAAAAGATAAACAGCAATTCAAATCAATGGATTACAGGAATGATCAATTAGTAAAATAATATGATGTGTGTTTGGCTGTGTCTACATTAGCTGAGCAGAGCTGTGAAAGCTTGTTTGAACTGTCTAGATTCGGCAATCGATTTGCTTTCCACAAATTGCTCACTCTCTCTCTCTCTCTCTCTCTCTCTCTCTCTCTCTCTCTCTCTCTCTCTCTCTCTCTCTCTCTCTCTCTCTCTCTGTCTCTCTCTTTCTCTCTGACCTTTTTCTCACTCTCACTTCCTGTTTTGTCAGTCTAAATTAGTTCTTTCGGACTAACCAGCCCACTCTACAAGTCGTAGCTCCTTTTATGTACCCTGTATTTGCCTTCCTTTAGTCACTGAAGTTTAGTGAACTGCACCCATCGTCCTCTGCTCCCTTGCGTTTTTGCGGGAAGGTCTGGAATTTGTCTGATGGCGTAGGGAGTTGGCTTGAATGGCGGGCTCCTACGTGAAGGGGCCCCCACATGTATTCCCGTCTCTTTCTGGCACCTGGGAGACAGATGGCCCTCTGCTCAGGAAACAGGTGTAGCCCCAGAGAGGGGAAGGAGAGGCTATCCGAAAGCTCAAGACGGAGTGATGTGGACAGATTCTATTTATCGTTGTCCTCTTTGCGACGTAAATGCCTAGTGAACTCTTCCATCGAGTGCTTGGATTTGTACAATAGCACAATACAAGCAATGTTGTTCAATAACATATAATTTTTGTTTATTATTTTTTTATTTGTACATACAGCCATTTACTTTTTGGATATGTGTATGTCGAGAATGTTGTTTTTCTTCAAATACGATACTGGATTTGCCCTGAGAAAACTCATGTCAAGACAGCCAAGTTACAATTAATTGTACTAAAATGAAAGCATTCAAGTGAATGCATGGCTTGGAACATTTGCATGACCAAGAATAACTGTTGAAAGTGGGATTGTAACGTTGCATCCAACATCTGCGCGATGTGCTTGGGGTGGTTTTGAAGATAATTGAATGTATCGCAGTGTGTGTTTGTGTGCAGACGAGCTCGAGACAGTGTAAGACAAAAAGAACAGATATAGAAAGAGAGATAGAGAGAGGGAGATAGAGCGAGAGAAACAGACAGACAGGCCGTTCCATTCTTAAAACGACCTTGTCTACGTATTGCCTACTCTATAACGAAACTTTGAGTCATAATCCCACCATTAATCCTTTGTACAGTATGCACACTCACTACGAAAGCTACCTAAAAGCACATATTTCCACCATGCCATTTTATTGAAATATTCTTCTTTCAAAAATACGCCACAACTGTTACTGTAACGTCCCTATCAACTGTTATTCCAAGCACCCACACTTTATATACAGTACACTGAAACCCTCAATGTTTTGTCACCTACTCTACTCACAAACCTTCTCATGATCCAAGGTTTCAAGTGTGACGAACTCAATTGACATTCACAGACCACAACTGTACTGAATGACACGATATCAGCCATTATTCCACTAATCTAGTCTAAATTAAAAAAACGCTTGCTTGTGGAAGGTGGGTCGCGTCAGTCTTATGTTTTCGATGAGCAGTGAGTAATATTTACCCCGGACACGTCATTCTGAGCTAGCTCATTGTGGCGGCTACGCATGCCAACGTAGTTCAAACCCAATCTTTACGTTATCGGAGCGATTACATTCTGCTGTGATATAATGTCATATTTTTTTCAAATTATAAAGTCACTTTTTCATAGTAGCTGGAAAACATCCTAACCGATGACATGCTATCTCTTTCCTGTCCCGGTCCTGCCCTATACTCTGAAACAACTCGAAACAATAACAACCCTTCAGTATTCTATTGCCTATTAGAAATGCATTCCAATGATTTGAACCAAAGAGAAGGCGTTCATTCCAGAAGCCTCTCCTTCCTCCACTTCTCTCTGACTTTGCCTAGGCGAGTGAATCCCCCTCAAAATGGGACTACGGTGAGCACGCTGCTTCTCAGAAAGACCCAAGCCACCCAGCGTAGACTTCACGTGTGAACCGTTGGGTCTGTGTGTCACCTCCGTACCTCAAAGTGAAAGAAACAGTCGTCCCAGTACTATTGTCGGCATCGTTTCTAGAAATGGCTATTACTGGCGAGGTCTCTTACTACCTTGTTACAGTGTCTGGGTCGCAGTCGCTAGGTTGTCGTGGCCTGGAGTGCACTCTCTCAGTCCCTTTGTGAGTCATACGGAGCCTTTTCGTAGCACTCTACTACAGCAGGGAGAAGGAAAAGTGGTTTGTGCTTGCTCTGTTTTCGAGCGGAATCTACATGCATCCCCTATTGCGTTGGGACTGGTAGATGTCATGGAGATGAATGAATAAGAAGTGAAGCGGATGAGTACATGAATGCATGAATAGATGAGAGGGGGGATGGATGGACAGACGGATGAGTCAAGGTTTACGTCGATGCAGTAATAGATGGATTTCGGTTCCAGTGTGCGCGTGGAAGGACAAAATGGATGCAGCGATACATTGAAGGGGGGCATAGATGTGTAGATGGCCGGAAGGGCCTGGAGTGCTCTGCTGCCTTGTCCGTCTCCGAACAGGCCCGGTGTGGATAAAGCTGGCCCTGTGACTCACTCCCCACCTCCAGAGGTGTAAAGAAACGTCTGCTCTACTTTCCCTCACCACCACCGTAACACCGCCCCCCCCCCCCCCTCCCCCCTGGGCTCCCTCCCATCAAACTCTATGGAGCCCAGAGCCCGGCTCTGCCACGGGCCCCCATCAATAAGTGTGTATGTTCCAGACCTAGGCGTATGAAAGGCAGACAGCTTGTGAGATATGTGTGTATCTCGCCCACCTCTTCTCTGTCTGCCTGGCTGACTGGCTACGGTTGCCTGTGTGGGATTCTCACTAGTAGTGGAACATGCCTCCATGAACTCAAAACACACCGGCTGCTACTCACTCGCCTGCGCGTCTGTGTTTACTAACTCTTCCCAAAGCGGCTACCTTAAGGGCGGCATCATCTCAAACGCTGTTGCCCACACTATCTCTCTCTCTCTCTCTCTCTCTCTCTCTGTCTCTCTCTCTCTCTCTCGCTCTCTCTCTCTCTCTCTCTTTCTTTCTCTTTCTCGCTCTTACTCTCGCGCGCTCTCTCTCTCTCGTCTGGAGATTAACAGAGATTAAGGGTCGTCTTTCCTCTGATGTCTCCTCTTGCTTTTAGTTGGGAAACCGCACAAGTGCAATTACTGTGGGCGGAGCTATAAACAGCGCACGTCATTGGAGGAGCATAAAGAGCGCTGCCATAGCTACCTGCAGAGCGTTGGAATGGACCCAACCGCCAATAGTGGGCTTTATACAGGTAAGATGATGATAACAGAAAGATTTGTGGGAAATGTAGGATACGTTTATGAAATTGAATAGACTTCTAAACGATTCAATTTAACTGAACAGAAGTGAATAGAATCATTTGAAGCGTCATATAACATAATCAAATAGTATGACTTAGATAACAGGAAGCTAAATCCCCATATATGTACTCAGTGGACTAGGCAGTTTGGCGCTGAGAGGGTGTTGTGTTTGGCGAGGAATGTGGGCCCTGGGTACTGAGAGGACTCATTGAGGAGTATGAGTAGTCATGGTGATACTAAATCTGTACCCCCCGCCCAGTTGAGGTCCACAAAGAGCAAAGGCCCCAGGTGGAGGCCGGAGCCATGGCGACCTTTGACCGGCCACCAGTCATCGAGCGGCTGCAGAGCAACCTGGGAAAGAGGAAGAGCTCTACGCCTCAGAAGTTTGTTGGTGAGTAGAGATCCAACGCTGTGCCCATCTGTAGACAGCAGAGTCTGACAATTACAACGTTTCACCTCCAAAATAAATGTGTTTTAAGATTTGTTTTCTGAGGGTTGGGGCAATTTAAATTATATGGATAGGATGGCCATTATAGAATAATTTTAGACCTACAGTGCATTTGTCTATTCCTGTGTATTGCTAGAACATTTGGTTTTAATACATAATGACTAATCCAAAAATGAACCTAAAGGTTTTGTTTAGCAACATGGGGATTTGACTCTTCATTGCAGCTTATTGTTTTGAAATGAACCATTAGTACAAATATGACTCCAAGCACTGTTCAGAAGGTATTTTATTACAGACTTCAGATATCGAGGATATTAGCCGTACATAAAAGCTCTCCACGGCCATAAGTGATGCTGTTATTTCAGGCCTTTGACCTTTTCGGTTGTAAAAATATAAGTTGACCAAAATATAACATTCTTCGGTGAAATGCATATTGGTGTGTACATTTCTTTTATAACTTCATCAATAACATGAAGGTAAATTATGCATTTTTTGATCAATAAAAATAGAAAAGTTCATACCTCATCAAAAAAAAGAAGTAAAGTTTCAACATTAATTCCAATATGCTTTTCCCCATAGTTGTTTGCAATTAATTCCTAGCCGAACGCACAAGCCCTGAAAAGGCTCTTGTCTTTATTAACTCTTATTTACCACACTATTAGACAGAGAGGAAGAGATTGACAAAGAGACAAAGAGCGGATGAGAGAGGCGAGGAAGTGTTGTTTTCACTTTGTGGTCGGGTACACCTGGTTCACTGCCATTGCTCTTATCGAGGGGAGCGAAAACAGCTTACCGCATCCATGTTTTGGAGGGGTTAAACAGTGCACTCAGATGGATGGGGATTTCCACCATCTTTTGTGAGCAAGAGAAGAAGAAGAAAAAAACAGAAGTGATCCATCTACGGTTTGCGATTGTGTGCGCGCGCTAGAAAGGTGATTGACACTGGTGTGAGCACTGTTGCATATCAAAGAAGGTGCACTGGAGATTCTGAGAGGATCCTCTGTGCTTTCTGAGTCTTGTTCTTTTTCTTATGCCACCTTGGCGCACTGCTCCTCTCCCTGCAGGTGACAAGATGATGCGCTACAGCTACCCTGAGCTCCCCTACGAGATGGGCCTCAAGTACGAGAAGGAGGCGGAGATGATGCAGGCCCACATGATGGACCAGGCCATCAACAATGCCATGTCTTACCTGGGGTCTGACTCCCTGAGGCCCGTGGTCCACCACCCCGGCCCGCCGCTTTCCATGGCCGAGGTAGTTCCCATGGTCAACCCCCTCTTCCACCATGTCTTTCCCCTAGGGTCCCGCATGGACCGGCCAGGCGGTCAGGAGGTCGGCCCCCCTCCACCTCAACCGTCCCTGCTGCCGGCGGGGCCCGAGATCCCCCCTACCTCCAACGGTCCCTCTGCTCCGGTCCGAAGCAGCAGGCTCCCCCCGTCGGGGCGCGGGGAGTCCCCCGGCAACAGCGGACTGGACTCGGCCGACTCGGCCCGCAGCAGCCCGCAGGAGCGCCTCCACGGTTACTACAGCAACAACGGACACCCTCCGATTCCCTGCCCCCGGTCCCGGGCCAGCCCAGTCTGTGTGCGGGGAGGGGCCGGCGAGCGGGAGGCGTTCTCTGGGGGCGGCGGGGAGCGGACGGGGTCCAGGGCGGAGGCGGGCCACAAGGAGGGTCCGCCCGAGAGGCCGGCGTGCAAGGACGGCGTGCGCGTGTTCGGCCGGGGCGGGCGGGAGATCCGGGCGTTCCAGTGCGAACACTGCCACGTCCTCTTCCTGGATCACGTGATGTATACCATCCACATGGGTTGCCACGGCTACCGGGAGCCGCTGGAATGCAACATCTGCGGGCACCGCAGCAGGGACCGCTACGAGTTCTCCTCGCACATCATCCGGGGGGAGCACACCCTACATTGAACGGGGGAGCAGAGAGGCCACAGCAATGGAGGAAAGGAAGGCAGCCATACAGCACATTCCGTCCCCACCTCTGAACCTCACCGTGCGTGTGGTTGAACCGAACTCTACTGAACAAAAACCTTTTGTGACATTGTTACAGCTACAAGTCTGATCAAACACCTACAAATACAATATATGTATACATGAAATATATGTACAAATGAAGTTCTGGGCCAAATCCTAATTTTCGTCTCTCGAGGTGTTTTGAAGAAAGAAGAAATATGACACCTCGAGTTGTATTGTATTTTTCTCTCCCGCCTGTGAGAGTGGAGCAGCTATTACTGTGAGTAGGTATTCATTATAGTCTTAAATGTCATATCGTGTCACCGTCTCTTCCTGCCCTTGAACTGCACTTGTACTCCACCATCACACACACACACACACACACACACACACACACAGACACACAGAGCCTCAAGAGGGCTTTGAAGGTAACCTGCTCATCTTATACAAGTAACCTTTCAGATTTACCAACGGTCAGACTGAGACGAACCCAGTGATCAACCGTCGTCGTTGAAGTTGCTTTAAAATTATGAAGGATGTCTCAATATTATCATTTTTTTATAGACATATATATATATATAATTACACAAAGCACAACCGTCATGTGAAGGGTTTGGTCCCGTTCAATCTATGAATGCATGGTTTTATTTGCGTTGACCTGATATAAATTCCCATGTAAGTTCCCATGTAGCACTGAAAATAAGTCCCTAAATAGTAAGGTGCATCCTTAGCTTTTTTTTCTGCACCACTTATATTTTGCCTGTAACTTCAGCTTTGCTGCTATGATAACTCAGTTGATTAAGACAGTTTGAAGATACTTTAACTTGTTCCCCACATAATCATAACTCATGATATCCTACTGAGCTGCAGCTGTGGTCTGAAGGACATGTAGAGAAGAACGGAGTATTCTCATTTACAATGCTCATGTAAATACATACACACATAAGTACATACTTTTTTTCGATACCGATTTCTTTTTTTTGTATTGTTCACTCAATAGTTTTTATTAAGTAAGTGTAAATGCTAGGTCTAAGGCTATGCTGTATAACAGATGTTTAGGTTTCCTTTGTCCGTCTCTGTCTGTCTCTCTGTCTCTCTCTCTCTGTCTCTCTCTCCCCCCCCCTCGCCTTATGTCTCTCTTTCTCTCTTTTCTTTTTTTCTTTCTATATCGTATAGGTAAATGCACAGTTATGGTGTCACCATAATGACGAGTGACCTTTTTAAGAGAAAGTTTGAGGACAGAAAAAACAAGTTACACGCATAGGCTTTTTTGGACTGCGCTGAAATTGAAGCAGTGAAATGTGTTATTTCCAGACGCTATGTAGAGTTCCAGCACTGTAGCTAGCCGTTCATCTCCAAGCCTGTTATTTTTCTTGTTTTCTTACATTTGATATCACTTGTACGCTCCTTCAGCTAGCCATGCACTTTACACTGTCACTAGTCAGTCACAAAGACGTTCTAAGGACTTTACTCAAGGCTGGTTTCTAGAAGACATTATGTGGTTAGACAGTGGACACTGGTAGTTGAATGACAATTGCCCCCTGTAAAAGCCATGCATGTAAATATATTGCTGCCTTGTTGCTTTTGCACAGGATGGGATTCAGATTGTTTATTCATTTTACACATGGTAGATTGACGTATGGAATATATAACTCAATGGATGTAAACATAACCCTTGTGACCCTAACCTACTACGGTTCCCTTAGGCTCAAGCTCTCAACTCCCCAGAATGTGTTGCATAAAATGTACGCTATGTATTGAACAGTTAAAGATGGCAGCTTTTTCTCTGTACATAAATGCTACCTGGAACACGCCTTGTGCAAAAGCTCACTGTTACAGTTAAGTATTTGTACTGGAACTCGTTTACATGCTTTTGCTGTGATTTTACATTACTCTTAAGGCATTACTTTTGTACATTTTTTGTTACATTTTTATTTGGCTTGCACCAAAACTGTCCAATATATGATTAATGTCCCAATACATTAATATTATCTTTCTGGGGAAAAGTTTAAACATATTGTCTAATTTAGGATAAAAATTACATTTTCTGTACAATTCAACAAATAAAAGTAATCGATCTCTCGAAATCAAGGCAATTGATGACAAAAACAAAATGTAAATTTGTAATAATTTATTTTTCAGCTTACAGTATAAATGCTGGAATCTTTTTATTTTTGGAGGCATTAATTGTGTTCCTTGTTTGGATCTGATAATGCTGTGCTCCAGCTGCCTTAACTCTTGAAGTGCTCCTTGGTTGTGGCATATAGAATATTCTGAAGTCTAATGTGCTAAGGGGGGACATTATGTATCTTAAGATTCCTCTTCTTCAGACAAAGGAACGTAACTATATACTTGAAAAAATAGCATCGATGACATCTAGGTTTGGGTACATTTGTATAATTTCGAAGAAAAACAAAAAGTTTCTGTTTCTATTTTTCCTGCTGAAATGTACAGATAGTTTTGTGAATATATGTTTTATATTCTTTCAAAGAAGTGCTAACAAACAAATTGGTAAAAGAGAGGGTTACAGTGTATTTTTATATGAATAATATATGTTTTTTATTATTATTTTGGCACTGTAAATTGTTAGTGGTTTGAAATGTGTGCGTATTTGTGTGTACACACAAATATGGATGATTATCTTATTTTAAAGGGTTCTCAGGTACTTACATTTATAGTCAAACAACTTATTTATCAATTTAATAAAAAATGTATATTTCTCTTTTTTTGGTCTTTGGGGATATAGAAAGAGATTTGTAAGCAATTCCGAGGTCTAATATCCCTGTTATAAAATGAAGATACTGTGCTGTGAATAGTATGATGTGTGTTCATAAGTCATTGGCTTTTCTCAATTAAAATATTGATTTGACCTTTTGGTTTTCAAGTGTGAGGGTTTCATTGAAATACTTGCTCATAGCTGCTGTAAAACAACAGTTCCTGAATTAGCCGTTTCCTTTAGCCTGCTTATATACGTAAATTGGCAGGTCTTAATGTTTCAAGGAAGCATAGTTGTAAATTACTTGTCAAATATACCAGAACTTCTGGGAGGAAGCCATAAGCCGTAGTGGGAATAACCTGTTTAGAGTGACTGATATTGTCCCTGTTGTTTGGTTTCACTTGGTTGTTCCATGTCATACCAAACACTAACCAAGGCCATTGTGCTCTAAACCTGAGACAGGTTTATTAAGATCTCTGCGAAAACCAATGGGTGAAAATAACACATGCATGTTATAACGCTTCTATGTTTAGTGTCAGCCTTTTCAAAACACACAATTGGTCAGGTAAGACCAAACAATGTGTAGGAATCAACATTTGCTGGTTCAGTAACGCTCAACTGGTTAAGTTGAAGTTGTAAAGTAAATGTTAACATTGGAGGTAATTTCAGTAATACAATTTCAAAAAGACCCACATCAAATGTGTTACAAGCAACAAAACATTGTTTCAAAAGGTTAAAGGGGTGACCCTACTTGCTCACCATTGGCCCTCTTATAAGAAACAGTACAGCTGGCTTTGCAGGTGCACTTCAATGAACAGGTCCCTACTCCCCTGCCACCCCATTGACCTCACCTCCAGTGACATTAAAGAATTCACTTTGTAAACATAAAGCACCCAAATCAACAACAACTATGTAACAGGACAGTGAAGTAATTCCCCTGTAACAGGACAGTGAAGTATTTCCCCTGTAACAGGACAGTGAAGTATTTCCCCTGTAACAGGACAGTGAAGTATTTCCCCTGTAACAGGACAGTGAAGTATTTCCTCTGTAACAGGACAGTGAAGTATTTCCCCTGTAACAGGACAGTGAAGTATTTCCTCTGTAACAGGACAGTGAAGTATTTCCTCTGTAACAGGACAGTGAAGTATTTCCCCTGTAACAGGACAGTGAAGTATTTCCCCTGTAACAGGACAGTGAAGTATTTCCCCTGTAACAGGACAGTGAAGTATTTCCCCTCAACACCACGTAGTTGTCCAATATGTAGCAAACCAATTCCAGACTCCCGTTCTCCTGTCTCTCTTCGGGCTTGTAATCCTTGTGCTACATTGGGTGGTTTTTGAAAAAGCCAAAATGGGATTGGCCAGTAATTTGTACCAACTTTTTTTTATATAGAAGTTGTTCGAAATGTATCAAATATCTCTAAAGGCTTTTCAGATAAGTTGCGTTGATCAGTAAGACATCTTCAAAAATTTTGACAAATATGCATAGTGATTTACTGTGTGCTACTGTGTTAAATGCACAGCACACACACGCACACGCACGCGCACACACACACACACAGATACATATTGACAGTGTAGTATGTGGTAAAATTACTCCGAGTTCCATAGGTTATTTCTTTTGCTGTGACCTTCCTTGGTTTTAATTTCCCCTGTTCTTTAAACAGGTGGGTTCTGCAGACTGTTGAAGCTTCTAAATGTCACATCAGACTGTTTCTTCTTTAATCTGTGCACAGCACCCTACCCCACCCACACACTTAGTGTCTTTGCAAATAGAAAACATACAAAATCTCACATTCACATGCTGTAGCTTCAAACACACACACACACACACATACACACACACACACACACACACACACACACACACACACTGCAACAAATACACACCTTCACAAATCAAAGCAGGTTGAGGGCGGTAGACAGACCCCAAACTGTATCTCTTCTTCATCAGTCATGTAGCCTTTCGTTGCCCCATTTGTCAGTTGCGCTATCTGTCCCTCTCTCTAGATCATATCTCACTTAGGCCTATAATCAACAATGAAACCCTCATTTAACTTCCCTCCTCTGTTCACAGGCCCCCGGTGCAGATCTTGCAAAATTGATATCCTATTGCTTATTAGCCTTGTAGCTGTTTCCTGAGCAAAAATAATTTAGGTATAGCAAACTCTTTCCCTAGCACACATTTTGTCTGTGTACAGACACCAACGCGTCTACAACTTCCTAAAACAAAATGACAAGTAGGATGAACATGCCCAGCCATTGTGGTTTACACGCTTAGACTTAAACTAAATGGAACAGCAACAGTAAAATTTGTTGGAGCAGATGTTATCGAGACCAGCCACAGGACAGCCCGGCCATGCTTAAGGAGCATGAGTGTGGTGTTCATGTAGGCCACAGGGACAACCCACAAGTTCTCTTAAAGCACCTTCGCATCACCTCATGACATGCTGAAGATCGTCGGGAAAATGGCCTTGCAAGAATGAGGTAAGAAACACAGTCAGGATAAGAACTGACAGCCGGCAAGTTCAGTAGATGCATTTCTGCCAAGCAGCCAACCATTTGGCATTTGTTGGTCAGAGTATTTCAACAATTTGTAATCATACCATGGACACACAATAGCCTAACAGTAGATTGCAGCTGGATGCTAATTAAAAAGTGTTACTTGGCCAGTCACAAAAACCAAAATACAAAACGCCTCGCCCCCTCCCCCTCCTGACAAAAGCCTTTGATGTCGCCTGTTATTGCAGTAACATTCAATATCAAACCACAAAATGTCAGGTTTGGGAACAAGGCCGTGTTAGTGAGCAAGGTAATGTTTGCTAACGTTTTGACATCTAAAATACAAAATGATAGCGAACTTTTACTAAACTGATGGCAACTGAAAATGTGACTGCTTGCTGAGCACTGGCGTGATAGGTGGGGGAGATGGGTAGGGTTGATTATAAAAAATACATTTACAGCCAAAAAAGACCTGTTGCTATTCCAACATACAGGCAAGGCAACTGTGTAGGACAACGTCCTGTTCCATTGGAAGATGCGGTGGACAAGCAAAGCAGTGAGGCTGGAGGACAAAGGAAATCTATACAGCTATTAATGTACGTACGTTGTAATAGTTTAGTTTAGATCTAGTACAATTATTATTATAATTATAATTATAATAATTATTATTATTATAATTTTTTCCAGATAAGAAAAAAACACAAGGGTATTACATATACTTCGGTGGTAAAATAACTTTGGGTCAATCTTTCTTTTTACCTTAACCTGACAACTTCAAACATATTTTAATATGACATATCTTTGTGCGTTACCATTTTCTTGGTACCATCAATGTTCAATCAAAGCGCTAAAATGTTACACCGAATGCATCCTGGTCATTCAAACTTGGAGTGAGACTCAAATGCAGAAACTGGAGACAAATTTGCTTTAATGCTGTAACCAAACGAAAAGAACCAGAGGCCAGTGACAACAAACAATGCAGAGACAAACAACTAAACCAAGGCAGGGCTTAACACACGGAAAACCAATAACCAATGAAATAGAGGGAAACCTTAACAAGAAAAGAAGCAGGTGCAAACAATACTATAATTAGGCCCTCAAATGTCCAGGCTGGGACAAAACTAGATTGAGTCTACCTGCAATGTCATTAAAAGTACTATTAAGGCCATTTACAGTGTCATAATGAGGGACGATGGAAAGCAAAAAAAATCTTGCGACATGACATGCTTTAGTAGTGTGTATAGTATACCCATTACATTGTTCCAAGTTGACAATGACATTTCTGTTCCGATAGCTTGGATGAGTAAGAAGCCCTTCCAGACTTTTAAGTCAAGAAGTAACGAAGTGATTGTGAAATCCCCTGGTGACTCTCCCAATCCTGTTTTTCCTGCCTGGTAATGTTGGTGTTTGTGATGGCAGGCCTCTGTTTTTTACTCTTTCTTTTTTTCTCTCTTTTTCTCTCTTTCTTTCTCTCTCTCTCTCTCTCTCTCTCTCTCTCTGTCTCTCACTCACTCACTCACTCACTTACTCTCTTCTCTCTCTCACTCTCTCTCTTCTCTGGATGTACCCTTACTTTCTTTTTCCATGCTCCACTTCCAGACTTCCCTCTGGTTCCCATAAAATGCTAACACAGGTGAATACATCTTCAAAGTGGATCTGGTTACGGACATCTGGCTTCGTTAAGAACGTGGTGCAGTGCAGTGATTGACAGGGGCCATTTGTCAGACAAGTCGATGAACGGGAAGGAAAGGGGTGGGGTTAGTTAGTGTGTGTGTGTGTGTGTGTGTGTGTGTGTGTGTGTGTGTGTGTGTGGGAGTTTGTGTGTGTGAAAGGAGACCTTAGTGCAAAAGAGAATCCAGTTCCACTGGTGTGGGTGGCTTAGTTGTCATAAAGTGGATTGTGATGGTTTGACTCAGGCTCGTCCTTAAACTCGTCACGGTCAATATTCTAGTCTCTATGTCAGTTGGATGTGAGCAAAAGTAGCAACATTAGGCACAGATTCCTATGCCAATAATATCATAAGCTTTAGGTTGTGCCAAGACTGTGTTTGTTGGTTTCATTTCTTGTTGCTCTGCAGGTGTTAACATGAAGAAACGATGGCTAGAAAAGAGCTGAAGTGCCTTGGAAGATAGCTTTGTTGCACACGCAAAGCTTTGCTGCCTTTTTCTACAATGGTCAGAAATGGCACAAAATGACCTGACATCTAATTCTATGTAGAGAAGACTTTCAAGACTTAGAAGGAAATGTTTCATTAATCATTGTGTATCCAAGACGTTCCACATGGTGTGTTGTGTGAATAAACTAAACAGCACTTTGGATAAAACTTTGTCAACTTAAACCATAGTGTTACATTGTCCCCACTGAAGCTATAGGGCAGGGTTTGAGTTATAATCTGAGCTTTGTGGGGGGTCTCTAATGTTAGTGGAGATAAATAAATTATAGTTTTATAGTTATGTGCGTGTGTGTGTGTGTGTGTGTGTGTGTGTGAGAGAGAAAGAGTTTCATCACCATACTACTACGTAGTCCAACATTTTCACACACAAGGCAGCCCAATTTTTCAATCATGTTGCATGCAGCACACAACAAACAGCGCTGTCCATTGTTCTAAAAAAAACTGCTAGCAGTATCTCGTATCTTGGCCAACAATCGTTTTTGATATTTTTCTATAGATGAATAAAACAGAGGGGGCAAAAAATACATGCAGACAAAGGCCTAGGAAAAAGTAACAGCCATCCTCTTACTGTTGCACTGACAAAACAGACTAAAGTGGCACGGTAGCTAATCCACTACTTTGTACTGTCAGTGGATAAGATGTCAGTGGCTTCAGTTTTTCGCACAATTCGCACGTTTGCACACTCTCAACAAAGACATAGATTGCTCACCACTACTGCTCACCACGGTGCCGTGGTGGTGAAGTCCTGTTCACGAGAGAATAGATTGTGCCGTTCTTTTGAAAAATATGTTTCCTTTAGCCTATTTATCTCGTTAATGTAAATCATACTTATTACATGATTGAAAAATGCATTATTTGTGATTAATATAAAGGTTATGGGTAATGCCTTGGCGACCCCCACAGATGTATGACTTTACTGCTTTCACGGGAGCTCAGACCCCTCCTTATGGGAGCTCAGCTCCCACTGGCTCCCACATAACTCAAACCCTGCTATAGGGACAACATTATAATTGTATGATGTGCAATATACATCCAGTTCCTTGCTGTAACTGCGACTTCCAGGGAGACCTGGTCATGACTGATTTTGTAATTGCTATTAACACTTTGAAGCTCTAGCATTCAAATGTATAATCACAGTTAGTGTTACTGCTTGGAAAAACGAAACCAAAAAAAGGTGAAGACCAGTCCCCTCTGTCAAAGCCTATAACTGGGCATGTGTATCAACAGGGCAGATTGTCTGCATGGAAGGGTTGTGGTTAAATAACTTGTTCAAAACGCCCCCTCATGCTGCAACAAGGGGATTTTGGTTTGTGGTATTGATTAGCGATAGTGTATCTGGGATATCTGTACAACAGATAGGCTGTAAGCACTTGTGTATGTTCTTCTGCCCTTGGCTGGCCTCTCAGTCTCGTTTATCAAGACCACAGACACATACACTTAGGCGTACGTTAGTGCATTTCACACTTAGATTCAGGTGTTGACAGTTAATATAACGCTTTCAGCAGAGGCAAACCGTTTACCATCGATCATCAATTTAGCACATTTACATACAGATATACATTTACAATACAACACTGTTTTTATTGCATTTTCCGGCAAATTAACAAGTGTAGCTTTCCTTTCTTTTCTTTTTTTTCAATCTGTTGAGTACATACCGGGCACAATGCATGTCAGAGAATCTTGAAGTTACCAGGCAGTGCATAGCTACTGTTCAGATTCCCTTTCTTGTGGGGCATGCACCTTGTTGCAGCATCCAGACCAAACATTTGGTACACCTCTCCTTTGAGGCTGCAGGAGACACCTTTAATGGAGAGATGAAGAAAAAGAAAGAAACAAAGAAAGAAACAAAGAAAGAAACAAAGAAACAAAGTAAGAAACGTGCCATTTCTGCTCAAGGATTCCTTTCTCATCTTTTTTTCTTTTTTCAAATGTCAGCGTCTTAGCACTTTTGGTTCTGTGGTTTCTCCAAGCTTTGTAAGTCAAGAGACTTTAAGAGTAGACCTAGATGAGGAGCTGTGAAGAATTGACTAGAGGCCAAATGATCTCATGGAAAAAAATTTAGGCCTATACTGTAGAAACCCCCCCCCCCCCCCCTACAACTTTTCTTATGGAACAATGCCTCTTTTTGAGTTGCATTGGATTAAGATAATTCGAATTCTGATGTTATTTTGAAAACCACTAACAGGGGCCATTATTTATCCATTATTTATCCATAAAATAGCTATTACATTTGTTTAACCCTCTATGGTATGGCGTTGCCTCTAGGTAACAGCCATTTTGGGCCTTTTACACTCACACATACATCCACAATTATAATTTAATACTTAAAAAAATAGGCAAAGCCCTAAGGAAACCAACAACAGTCTTTTAATTTGTCACATGACTCTGTAGACCAATTAGAATCACTTTTTTGCTGCCTTCTCCACAATGGTTCAGCTCCATCATCTCTCTCCACAAAATTGGTCTGAAAACATATTTTTCTGTCATTTTACAGGCATGTATTTTAAACTGTTGAGGCAATAGAATATTTTCCATGTGCGTTCCTGTACATTTTATTCAAATTTTAAGCCATAACTCTTTTTTTTTCCCTTTTTACCATTATGGTACAGTGTTGCATTGTGGTAACATTCCCCAAAGCGTACCCCCAAAAACATTTTCATTGAAAATGTCTTTAAATTATGTTTACTTGGTCTTTTTTATGACAAAAAAAAAAGATAACATTTTTTTTTTTTTTAACCACTGGGATCATGATGTGTACCATATTGCAGAAACCATCAGGTCAGGCCGATGAGGCGTCCTAAACATAAAAAGCCCTTAGGAAACTGAATAAACGTGAACCTGACTGACAATGTATTTGTCATCTATGTCCAACACTAATTAGTAAATTAATGAAAATTCCTTGCAGCTCTTATAAAAGCAGTTGATTGTTGTTCTGCACGAAATCAAAGAAACTGTTCATTTATTCTCAGAATCATTCAATTGTTCCTAACACCATTGAAAAAGTTGCCCACTGACTGACCGAGTCTGACTTGACACTAACTCAATTAGGCTGAGACCAAAAAAATAATGAAATCTGACAATGCGACAACGTCTAAACTTAATGGCTGTCATCTGTTCCCCATTGTGACCGGTGGATTGAATGAAGCAGTGGCGGCATCTCCTCAGACATGTGCAAACATTTTCGCTTGTTCACCACATTAATCCACATTAATCATTATAGTCCTCGCTCAGGTTTCTTTAAGTCATCATTCGGTGACGAAGCGTACCGATGAGTCAATGCCACCAAATGTGAAATCAGATTTAACCCTATGTTGTCATCGGCCTCCACACTGACATCAGTGGCGCAGTGGGACGACGATGTGCTCCGGTTATTGCTCATAGAAAATTAGTGAGTAATCCATTTACATACACAGATTGATCCCGTCCTAGTCAACAAAACAACTTCTGAAGTGGCTATGACCTACTGCTGGTTCTAATGAGGCAAATGAGCAGGCTCGTCTGGCGGAAGTGCACGGCGGCTGCCTTGCCAAGCATGTTTGTAGAGAATGAAACGATCACATGATCATTTATTCATCTAACTACAGAGACGTGAAAAAATACCAAGACCAACATACATTATTGGTGCAATATCTCTGTTGAAAAAGGCAACGGTCACTTTGAAATATCTTTTTATAGTACTGCCATCCAGTGGCCACTTATGAGATATCATTTTCGTTGACCACACACAGGTGTTTGACATTCATCAAGTTTATATTAATGGAAGTAAGTGGTAAGAAGTGCAGGCTGACACGTATCTCAAAACAAAAAGCACAAGTGTCAGACCCTAATATGCTGATTTTAACTGAGTGCTTTCAGACTGAGATGGCCTGGTGGTTTTAAGCACATAGAGAAACAGATTTTTCTTTATGCTTAGCTCTCCTCAATTGTTATGGAAATTCTAATTATACACAGAAGGAGATCAGGGCATAGGGTTCAATACAAGCGTTTTATTTACAAGTACTTCTGCAAAAAGGATCAAACATTTTGCAAAAGGATCACTCCACACAGCGTTTAAGATGCTGCTCGAATGAAGTGATAACATTATTCTGTCACCAGATTTCTTATATAGAAACAGGTGTGTCCTTCTCCCCTGTCCCTGCATTCCACTGATTCACTGAGTGCAAACAAAGTGATGAAACACAAGAACCCTGACTCTGACTTCAACAAGATGGCATTAGGTGTCATCTTTTTGACAACAGGAATGTGTCCTGCTTCAATCACAAGGTCACGAGTTACCTCTCATTTTACGATCTGCAGCCGTTACATAAATCAGTAGAAATAAATTCTTATCAATTAAACAAGTCATTGCTGTATTTTTCCCATTACACCACCACCATCCAACTACCATCCAATAACCCCTCTAGCCAAAATCTAACCTATTACTTAGTTAAAAAATAATACATGTGTGTAAATAATACTGTGCCCTGAATTTTAACAAAACAATGAACACAAATAAATGAAAACATAACTGTGTCTGCACCTTGTAGAATTGTAATTTGACTTTTAAGCCTTAATTGCCTTAAAAATAACAATGTCTTGCATACAAACACACAGGCTTATCCTAGATGATCAGAGACTGTACTGAGTGTGTGTGTGTGTGTGTGTGTGTGTGTGTGTGTGTGTGTGTGTGTGTGTGTGTGTGTGTTCTACTTTCTAAATTAAAAAAAGGTGACATTGGGTTTGCCATTAGGGCACATAGGCCTTAGAATATTCTATCTTCAAAATAAAACTTAAATCAATAATTTATATGTATCTCATGGAGAGTACAGTCTAATCAAATAAATGTAATATGACGTGAATGAATGGAGTACGCAGTACTCTCATCTACCTCTAGGTGGAAGCAGAATACAGGAGATCTCCCCCAACAGCTCAGTCATTATTACCCTCATCATGACGGATCCGAGGCGGAACCACAGAGCGTTACGGCACTCCATTGTCAACTCCAGACAGTCCTCTCTCTCTCTCTCTCTCTCTCTCTCTCTCTCTCTCTCTCTCTCTCTCTCTCTCTCTCTCTCTCTCTCTCTCTCTCTCTCTTCATCCTGAAATCTCTCTCGACACGGCTGGCCTCTTCTGAACTTTTGACTGGCCCAATAATTTGCAATGCAAGCTATCCAATTTACTGCACCTTCTCAGGGACACGTGCTAACGGTTATTCGTGAGCGCAGAGCACCAGTGGGAGGGAGGAGGCCAGGGCTCCATGTTGAGGCCAGCAAGGCCGGGGCTCCACATTGAGGCTAGCAGGACTGGATGACACCAGTGGGAGGGGAGGCCAGGGCTCCGTGTTGAGGCCAGCAGGACTGGAGGACACCAGTGGGTGGGGAAACAGAGCTAGATAAGCAGACAAACACAAAGGCATGTGTGGACATGACCATGTAGTTGAACATCTAGCAGGTGATTACCACACAGACATAGAGAGCTAACTTTAAGTTGGACGTGTGGTCATAATGTGGGGACATGAACAAGAACAATAAAGATTCATCAACATGCTTCCCCAGCCTCTACTCCCTGAACCCACTCCCCCCCCCCCATTATCCCTGCCCGTCGTCGGGTCTTTTGGGGTCCTTGGCCATTCCATGTAAACCCACTGTCCTGTGTATATATCCAGAATGATCTCCTGTTCCACTGGTTGAACACTCAGCATTCGTCAGCAATCGCTGGGCCCGAGATGGGATTCGATGGTAGCCAACATTTCCCTCTAATGGGAAACAATTACACAGTCGGCGGGTTCCTCACTGGCTTCTGATGAGAGTCATTCGCTGAGGAAGTGCCCACGTAATCGTGTGTGCGTAATACACTAATGCAGCTTATTGCCTAGTGAGCTTGCTGCGTGCCGCACTTACTGTGGAGGCCGCTCCCTATCGGTTGGGTGTATTTGTATGTTTTGTAGAAAAGTAGCACCATTACCATTGTCATAAAAAAAGTATTCTATTTGGTGTAAAAGGTCAGTGTCTTTGAATTATTTTTAAATGTTTTAAATGGTATATGACACTGTCTGCAAAACATTTGTAAATTTATTCCAGCCTTATCATACATATATTTTTTTTTTTTTGTTACCGTTTTTTTGTTGGCTTGTATGTGTGGACCATGCATGCATCATCTTCCTGAACGCATCACTCTCAGGGCCTGGTGATCCCATAAACATGGCATAGGCCTACCTCATTATCAATTGTTGTGTTGTCGTGGCTACATCCAATTGCACTATACAGAACGGTCTCAAACCCATGTGTAAGAGGGTAAGTTAAATAAGGACTTTAATTGGAATCAGCTAGATGGAAAACGGCCTCTAGAGTGGCAGCAACCAAAACCAAAGAAAATGAGAAAGGATGTTTCCCAGGTTAAATTAGGAGTGAGCCATGTACAATCGACGTTTTAGCACAAGGCAACAGATCAAATTAGATACCGATAATATATTCAATGTTAGTGTACATGTGCAATATGCAAGAAGAGGTGAAAGATTGCAGTCAAAAGGAATTGTAAATATCCCCATGTCTAGGAACCCCGGACTATTGTTTGTTTGTTTGGGCTTTGTACATATGTGTATTCTGTGTATGTGTGTGAGCGAGAACTTTTCTACTGCAGAGACGGATGCCATTTTGTCCCAAAAAGGCCCATGCGAAGCAGGCAGCAGAGAGTGTGATAAAGTTGCGTAATAACTCTCCCATTATGTGGCTGCCATCGTTACGAGACACAATGGCCTCTGGAGACTCCATTTTTAGTGGTGCGCCTCATATGGATAAACGCTTTCCCATTAAATGAATCATGGCGTTACGTATTAGATTAGCTACGCAGTAGGCACTGGAGGAGCCCGGACAAACACATGAAACCTCATCCCCTTCCCCTCTAATAATCCCTTTGAATAAATTACACAATTGACAGTGTCACCACGATACTGTCAGAGGAGACAACCTAAAGTCTAATATATCATGGAAACACATAAAGCTGCTAAATTGCATTTTCAGTATTAAAAATGATAAAAGACAGCCCACGGGAAGTTCCTTTTAAACAAAACCAAAAAAGGAATGACACGCATGCCAGATTTCATTTTAATATTTCTTAATCAATTTGTGTTGTCAGTGATATTAAATGCTCCCCGCCAAAGTGTGTTTAATAAAGCGGTCTAAATGATAAAGATGCCAAAGTCATTTTCAGAGTCAGTGAACTCATTGGTGGCAGCTCCTCTCTCCGTCTCCTCCCCCGCTGGCTGCTCTCTGCCAGCTCTGTGACCTCCGAGGTGAGAGAGCGCTGCCCCCTGCGGTGAGAGGTCAGTACTGCAGTTCGAGGTGAGGAAGTGCCCCTCACGCTTCAGTGCCTTATTCATTCAGCAGTGCCCAAGCAGAAATAGCGGAACCTTTGACAATTCCCAAAGTGGAAACTGCAAACGTCCCCAAAAGTATCAGTGCAGGTCCAACGAAAATATTTGGAAGGAGAGACACTTTCAGTAGAACTAAGTTTCTCGGACATTGTCATTTGGTCGAAAAAGAGAGTGCATTTAAAAAGGCAACTCATGCACAATACTCATTAAGACTTGCCCTTTGACCTCTATTGTAAATTATAACAGAATAGTGTGCAGCCTCACCTGCAGATATCTAAAGTTACTAATTATATAACGATGCTTTGTGACTGAGGGATTTAGCTAATAGTGCATAGTGCATGACAATCTTTGCAGGACCGTCCCAGTAAACTGATCGTGAATTATTTTTAATATGACGTTTCTAATTGTCCATTTTCAGTGTGTGTTTATGATGTCTGTGTATGTCTGTGTATAAGTCAGTGTGTGTCTGAGTGGGTGTACCCTATGTGTTTGTGAATTTGCCAGGTGAGCCAGTGAGCCTTTCGGTCCAGATGTTGGGGCATATTGTGACTTCGGGAGGTGGTCACCCCTGTCCTTGGGTGTGAAAGAGAAGTGTCAGTGGAGAGGGAGGTCATTCTGCAGTGGTCACGAATGGAGTGCCAAATATGTCCTGTTACAGTGCCAAATATTTTCTGTAAAATGTTACTCAACATTTTGTATTTGTTATTGTTCGATAGAATTGGTGGCAGATAGCTCTAGTATTATTATCACAAACCTATTCCACATTTATACAATTAACACGGGACATCAGGTTTACAATCAGCAAATTAATAGTTAGATTTATGTCAGTCCAGTTTAAGAGTGAGGGTTATCCCAGGGCCGTCTGTATGTTGTCTGTTTCAATACCTTCCTTTCAATCGAAAAAATATATATTTTGTATAATTCAGTATAAAAATGTCTCTTTAATTAATCGTTTTTAGACATTTATAACATATAGAGATTTGAGGACAACTGTAAATACGATGTATTTAATGGATACAGGATTCCGTAATATCCTATTCTAGGCAATGCATAACATGTTATTTTATCAGTAGTAAGAAATAAAACAAACTGTCCATAACAATTACAAATACATACTACGTAGGGTTGTCATGTGCACACACGAGTCTCACCTAAAGCAAGATAAACCCGCCCAAAGCAACAATTTTATGATTTTTTTGCAACTTCGATAAACCCATACTAACGTTCATGCACGGAAGGAGGGTTTTTCTATAAATCAGCGGGGCCAAAGACCAATCATTTTTTAAGTGGGAGGAGAAAAAACTTGAAGGGGGTGTGTCTCTGTAATGCAAGTCTTCGCTGCGTGTACTGTATCCAACTCGGGGACTAATGGTATGAACATAGCTTTACTATTTTGACAAGCCATTGCCTATATTGCGCACCGTGGAAACTACTGCTCAACCTGTCTCTTTGAACGCATTTCTCACAAAACAAGCAAGGCACCTGGAAGACGAAGGCTGTTGGACTAATTAGCATACAACTCGTCTGAGGCAAAAGTCTGAAACTGGCACAGGCTTTTTAGTCAACGTTTTATCTCTTTTCAAGCCGAAATAGGATTTGCTTCTGGACATGTGAATCAAAGGAGTTATTGCCATCAACAAAATGAAGCGAACATCTGCCCTGTGTTGCTTCGGCTTTCTCTTCACTTTGGTGTTGTTTCAGGGGTGCTCTTCACAGTCAGGTGAGTGTATGATATCCAACTGTCTGGTGCGCAGGGTTTTCGTAGACTTGTCACAGTGTGCGCACGGAACGGGGCTACTCTGTACAATTGCCGACTACTCTCTCGAATGTGATGCTGAGATTGAATGAACTCCGATTGTTACAACAGAAGAGAGATCGTTTCAATATATGCTGAAATACAGATTTCCGTGTTTGGGAGCATAGTGCGGTAACCGCCTTTACGCGCACCTTAGATGTCTTGATTTGAGCATCAGCATCACAAGCAATTCGTAGCAGGTGCACATGATTATTTTGTGTTTGCAGCAGTCTGTAAGTTTTTTTTAATGCAACCATAATAATTTGGAGTTGAAATTTTTGCTGAGAGGCACTGTTGAATTTGAAGGCAAACATCAACGCATATGTTCATCCGTCACCATGGCCCTTTGGACATATGACCATATTGTTTAAATTAAATTACCGCCTTTTTTTGTTACATAATTTTATTTCATTCTTAAGCCATCCGGATACTTGCCAATAGGTCTGATTACTCAAATCAATCACTAAAAATGCGGCCACAATCAGTAACAAAATGTCAAAACATATCTTATAGGCTAGACCTTTTATCCTATGATATTCTATAAAATCGCATATAATTAGTAGCAATAAAGTTTTTAGCAATTGTGTTTTTATTCGGATACGCTGATGCCCTGTACACTAAGGAGTATTGTGGAGTCTTCCACACGGTGGTAGTATGAACCGGAGACATGTCCAAGTGCGACACACACACACACACACACACACACACACACGCACACACACGGAAATGCACACACATATAACTGTACACACACACACAGAATGACAGAACGAAAAAAAAAGGGGGGGGGGGGGGTATTGTGCACCTGCTCAAGCCCAACTGTTGACCAATTGGACCCAGCGTTAAACTGTTTTTCTGCATCACGTACAGCTATGGAGACGC
>JAPMUY010009592.1:782500-785000 GCA_026901105.3 Galaxias olidus
GAATGGCAGAGAGGGGAGAGGCAATTGACCTTGGGTTGGCGGCTGCCTCTAGCTGCTCGAGCTGCTTGGTCTGCTGTGTGACTGGGGGTGGCTTATTGGGGAGGGATGCTGGAGCGGGATATTTATAGCCATTAGCTCTGGCTAAACGCTGCCTAAACAGTACCTTTGGGTCCGCGGGGGCTGGAGGGGGCAACTGCTGGAACAATGACCCACGGGTTTGTGAGGGAGTTTAAATGGTGTTTTATGTGTTGTGTATTGGAGGGGTACACTGTTGGCTTGCAGGATAGCACCGTGCACAATGTGTGGTGCCTCTGGGAAAATGAGTAGGGGAAATACGTTTTATTGTAGGAGACATCTTGTGTGACATCGGGTCTTATCTGGCGGCTGTAGTGATTGCTCCAGTGTGCATGCGTGCGTGCGTGTGTGTGTGTGTGTGTGTGTGTGTGTGTGTGTGTGTGTGTGTGTGTGTGTGTGTGTGTCTGAGGATGACAAAGAGGCACGGCGGGTCCAAAGTCAACTCTGCCGTTTCCCCCTGCCGTGCCCGGGCCATTTACCTGAGACAGCGGTGCTCCATCTCCGCCAGCTGCAGGTGCCTCAGGCGACTCACACACACTCACACACACACACACACACACACACACACACACACACACACACACACACACACACACGCACACACAAACATTTGTGTTCACCTGCAAGCCCACACCGGCACACACACTAGCTGCCCCCCCTCCTCCCAGCACCGCGTGTAAATATTCAGGGGAAAGCGCGCTGTGAACCAGGGCCCCCTCCCGTTGTTCCAGAGCCCCTCTCCTGCAGGGACGCGATATCCCCCGTGGCAAGGTGAGAGGAATGCTGATGGAGCGAGCGTTCCTAACAGAGACAGAAAACAAGAGAGAGCCTCTAATTTTAGTCAGTGAGCGGGGTCAGGGGCAGTGCTGCGAGGCACAAGGGGGGAACGGTGCACCGTCGGCAGGCGTGGGAGTGAGGGAGGTCCCCAGGAGCCGGGCTGGAAGTGGCCCCACTCTAGGACTGCGGACAGGGGTTAGGGACAGGACAGGACACCCCCTCCCCACCTCCGTTTGTACTGATCTCTGCTTTGTTCTCCTCTCCTCTCCGCTCCTCTCCTCTCCTCTCCGCTCCTCTCCTCTCCTCTCCTCTCCTCTCCTCTCCTCTCCGCTCCGCTCCTCTCCTCTCCTCTCCGCTCCTCTCCTCTCCTCTCCGCTCCGCTCCTCTCCTCTCCGCTCCTCTCCTCTCCTCTCCTCTCCGCTCCTCTCCTCTCCTCTCCTCTCCTCTCTGAGGTCGATGACGTTAATCTCCAGCCTAGACGTTTTAGGTTCGTTACGGTAGAGCTGCCTAGAATCGCCCTCCATGGCCCTTCTTCTTTTCATCTCTTCTCCCCCTCCCCCTCCTCCCCTCATCCCCCTCCTCCCCTCCCTGACGCGGAGTGATTGATGGATCTGGGCCTGACATGGTCGGGTTCACTTGAGGGTAGAGCAAGGACGACGGCAGGACGGAGCAGATGCCAGGCTGGATGACGGAAAGGGGGACGGAGTGGGGGGGATGGAGAGGAGGGCGGAGGGGGCTCCCACGCCGCCGTGGAGCCGGAGGCCCGCCGGCACCATGGTGGACCGGCCCGGCCCGGCCCGCGCACCACTGTGCCCTTCCTCGGCTTTCAAACAGGACCCCGCCGGCGGACCGCCCCTTGGACACCGTTGTCGTGACGCGACGCCGTGTGACTCTGGGAAACGTAGTCGACCCAAGGAGCCGATTACCATTTCCCCGAATGTTTCCGACGTCAGACCATGCCGTTGTTGTGAGGGAGAGGGACCTAGCGGCTCTGGGTGAGAGCCAAATCCTTGCAGGTGCCAGACCGTGTATTCTTAAGTGCTTGCGTTGGTGTGTGTTTGTATATATTTAGTGAGTGTGTGTGTGTGTGTGTGTGTGTGTGTGTGAGTATGTACGTGCATGCCCTGCCTGAACTCCGCTGAGTCCAGGGCACTCCCCTCCGGGGGGGGGGGGGGCCAGGGCCCTCCTGGTAAGTGAACACCACTTGACGGAGCGCCAAGCGCGGGGAAGGAACAAGGCCCCCACTGTCCTCCTGGCTCCCAGCTCCCGGCGCTTTGTCCCGGGCTAGAGGCTCCAGCGACTCAGGGCCCCCGGCGGCTCACGTGAGCGGGCTGAGGATGAGGCTGGCTGGCCAGGAGCCCCCGGAGCCCGGCTCTGAACGGGGGGGAAATGCCCCCCCCCCCCCTCTCTGTCGTCACCTGCTCTGGGATCGTCCGACTTGTTGTCGTCGCCGCCGCAAACTGGCTCAGCCGGGGGATTTGGAAAGGAGCGGTCGTGTCTGCAGCTAGCGTCATTCTCTTATCTCCTCCAAATCTGACTCTAAATCCCCCCCCCCGTCACCCCTCCCTCTCAAGTGGTTTATCAATTCAAACTGTTTTTCTTTTCTCTTCCTCTCAATGTCTTTCCCTCGCTCCAACTCAATGTTTTT
>JAPMUY010009592.1:790000-795000 GCA_026901105.3 Galaxias olidus
GTACGTGGACGTCTGTCACTTTGAGTGAACGTGTGTGTGCATGTGTCTGTGGGCGTGTGTGTGCACGTGTCTGTGGGTGTGTGTGTGCATGTGTCTGTGGGTGTGGGTGTGCTTGTTTGTGTTTGTACAGCAGTGGAGAGAGGCTGCCAGCAGAAGGCCTCTCCTCCTCAGCATGGCTGGTGCACACTATGGCTGGGGTAATTTGAGCTGAACAGACAGCGTTTCTGTACACGTCGACTACTGTTACCGTTGGCAGCTTTGGTTCTTTGTGCGTCCGCGTTACGTGTCTCGCTGTACACACGCGAGTGTTCGACGATGCAGAAACCATATGTTCCCGTCCTGATTCCCGCGCTTAATGCGTGAATACGGTGCGTTTGTGTGTTTGTGTGATTGTGTGTGGAGGCAGGGAGGCATGTGTTTATTATGACGCAGACTCGGGCATCTGCACCAGCCCATGCAGACTAACGCTCCATGACCTCGGCTCCAGCTGTCTGACGCGCTGCAGAGCTCTGCGCTTTACAGAGTTGCTGTACTGGTGTCTGTAGAGAGCAGAGAGCTACTGTGGGGAGAGTGCGTTCGCTCACGTCCCTCTAGCCTATGTGGACACGTGGCACAGGGACAGGTTGACTACGCGTGCACTTTGATGTGGGGGGGGTGATGAGGACAGGGGTGAATGGGGTGGAAGCGGACCACTTGGGAATATCCCCCTACTCCCTCCCTCTCTGCTCCTCAGCCAAAGGCACACACACCCGCACTGTTACATAATTAGTCTTTGTTTCACACACACACACACACACAAACACTCACACACACAGAGAGAGAGACACAAGCGCGCGCGGACGCACCGGCAAAACGTTCAACTTTGAAAGTTGGCTTCTAATTAGTGGAATTAGCGAGAGATCAAAGAGGACAATTAGGACGGGAGTTTGGCACTGGGGAGGGCTCGTTTGCATCACAACACAATGTGTGGCGCGGGACAAGACGAGCAGGGGGAGGAACCACTACCTTTCCACAGGGGGCAGGATGTGGACACACACACACACACACACACACACACATACCCATCCACACACACACACACACACACACACACACACACACACACACACACAAGCTGTTTTGACTGAACCACGCAGATATGTGTTAAGGTACCGAATGCAAATGCACACTCATAAGAGCACGTACACACACGCACGCACGCACGCACGCACACACACACATACACACAAGCTGTTTTGACTGAACCACGCAGATATGTGTTAAGGTACCGAATGCAAATGCACACTCATAAGAGCACGTACACACACGCACGCACGCACGCACGCACGCACACACGCACACACACACACACACACACACACACACCCCTCACTGTGTTCATTCTCACAAAAGGCAAACAGTTGCCCGCTCCCCCTTTCTGATGGAGGCTTTAATTAGGATGTGAAATTAACTTTGTTCTGCCATGGGGCCGCTGCGTGTGTCGACATCCTACCAGCCTTGTTTTTCCTTTTCTTCGTACGCAAAGACACACAGACAAAGTATTGCTGTCTCACAAACACACACACACACACACACACACACACACACACACACACACACGCACACACACACGCGCCCTTATTATTCCCATTGATGGTGCCCTTGTTAGCTCCATGTAACAGAGGAGAGGGCTGTGTGTTATTAGCGTGGCTCCGTGTCCCCACTCGGCTAATGGTACACTGTGAATAGAAGATCAGAGGGCCGGCCGGGGACTCTATTACCCAGAGTGCACCATCTCTGTACTGCTCTTTGCTCTGCCAATGAAAGTCAATCAAGCCCATTTGCGTGGCGGCCTGGTGCAGGTTTAGCCGTATGCATACAGGGTATTAAAAAAGACACGCACCGGAAAGGCTTGGAGATGGGGGGGGGGGGGGGGGGGGTGCGCAATGTCCCCGTTGTTTACTTTTGTTTTCAACCCGACAGGTATTGAGCTCAGCATGGCTACACCATCCTGTCTCTTTCCCTGTTTGATTTCTTGTTATTTTCCCTCTACCACTCTCTCTCTCTCTCTCTCTCTCTCTCTCTCTCTCTCTCTCTCTCTCTCTCTCTCTCTCTCTTTCACTCTCTCTCACACGCTGTCTCTCTCCTTCTCCCGTTATCTCTCTTTTTCACCCTCTCTCCGAAGTAGCATTTTACAGAAGGGATTCCGTCGTGCCTCCCTCTCCGGCTGGCTGTTCCAGGTGCGTAAAGGCTTCCTCTGTCTATCTAGCCCTTCCTGTCTCAGCGGGGCGCTGGATCCATCCCTCAGCTCCCCCCTGCCGGACCCCCCATGGGTGGAGGGTCTACAGGTGTGACTGACGGGGCCGATCATCTCGTTACTAGGTGCAGGGGGATGAGGAGGGGACCAGCTGCATCCGGAACCTAAACCAAACACGCACATACACGCACACACACACACACACACACACACTGATGAAACCTCCGTGTTTATGGAAGGGGAGGACAGGAAAAGAGAGGATGTGAATGGAGGAACCTCATGGATGTAAAGTGAGATTTGCCAGTCTGAATGATGGCTCAGTCCCCGGAGGAGCTGGAAGCACGGGTACAGGTCTCTGAGAGTCAGACACACCAGGCACACAGGCAAGATTAACAGTCACGGCCGGCGTTGGACAGACCAGAGGTCACTGACCCCTGATCCCAGGCCAGCGCTGAGAAGCTGCAGCGGCAGGCTGTGGTGGCCATTAAGAAGGCATGGGCTGTAAAGGGAAGTCCTCCTCTTGGGCTGGAACACTGTGCCACCTGCTGCCCCTGGAAGGACATGGTGCCTGTCGGTGCTGCACGGACCCTGTCGGAAGCAGCCCATTTCAAGCTTAATGGGTGGCGACCCCCCCCCCCCCCCTCATCCCCATCCCAAAGAAAAAAAAACATGTACTTCTACAAACGTGTCAAAGCCCAGAGGGAGAGCAGAAACGGTGTTTGTTTGTTTTTTTCTCTCCTGTCTTTGATTCTCTCGCCGTCCCTTTCTTCTTTTCTCGTCCACCTCCGTTAGGGCTTTTTCTCTCTATTTGTTTGATTGGCGTTCCTTTTGCAGCCCTTGTTTTAAGTCCGCCGTAATATCTACTTATTACCGAGAATAAATGGTGTGTTTCGGGGGCCTGCGCGTCGAACGTGGGCTATCTTTAAAGGGCCAGCTGCCGAGTGACAGATAGAGCAGCGCTGCCCCGGCGCCTTCTTCCAGTGTCGGGAGACTTTAAAGGGCCAGTGCGGCTAATCTCGCTCCCCCCGCTAGCACCGCGCGGCTTGATCAAGTCCTTTTGTGTCCGCGTTTTACCTCCGCCTCACAATGAGGACGCGACTGTCAGGAACGCCGCCGTCACGTGTCGGAGGTCTTGAGGGAATGACTGGATGTAGCTTGAGATTCCTCGTGATCACAACGGGAACGCTCTCTCAGTTATGGGAGCTGTTGAGCCTAAGCTTGGACTTTTGACCTTTTCTCATTTTTAGTATTCTTTTTAGTTGGTTTCTGTTTGAGGAGTTTATCATGACTATCCTATACCTCCGTGTATCCGTGTGCTCCCCGTATCGTCGACCTTGGTGACCTGGTTGCCAGATCCACAGTCACTTAATTGCTGGTCTAATGGTTGCTAGCGAATGTACAGCACGTGCCCAGCTCTACGTTTTTATGCTGATAATATATCCATCTTTTCCCATCTTTTTCTCTCTTTCTCTCTCCCTTTTCTTTCTCGTTCTTTCTTGCTTATACCCTATCTCTGTATTTGCATCTCCTTCTGTCTCTTACTTGCTTGACCTTGTGCCCTTGCCAGACCTTATATCAATGGATTAATAGCTCAATGATGTCTCCCTGTGCAGCTAAGGGTATTTGCCTTCAAACGGCAGATTTATTAAACACTGATCTTAAGTGAAGGTGTGCGTTACATCATTATACGGAACATGTGTGTAAAACCCTTGTTTTGATCTTCAATCATTTGCGTGTGGGCGTGCGTGTGGGTGCGTGTGTTTGATTTCAGGTCAGAGTTAGCGACCGAGAGCGAACTGCAAACGAAACAGGAACTAGGGCTTACATTACATTACCTTTTTTAAATGTTTTATTTTTCCTTCTTAATTTGACTCTCCCTCTCTACACGCCCAACCTCACCCTCTCCCGCTGAGGTCTGCAGGCTCTCTCCTTTAATCTGCTTCACTCCAAACTATTCACTTAACAACTTCCCCTCCTCTCCTTATGGCGGCTCACGTTTCACTGCAGGGAGGGAAATCGCTAGGACACTTTTTCATCCCAGAAAATGCTGGCCGCCTCTCTGGTCTGGTCTCTCTTCCTCCTCCAGGAGAGATTAGTCCAGCCAAATAGCTGGGATAGGCGATTTTTGTATCAACCCTCTGCCAGCTGCAGCAGATGCTCATGTTAACCGTCCAAGCCAGCGACTCGACCAGCTCATCTGTTGCGGAGCGAACGGAACAGTAGATAGGCAATGATAAGAAAAAAAGAAAGAAAAGAAAAGACAGGATGGAGCGGAAGGAGAGTATGCGAGCGGAAGAGAGGAAAAGGCGGTTGTGTTTTGGAAGAGAGAAGGAGAGAGGGAAGAAAGTGAGAGGGAGAAATAGAGGCAGGCAGAGTAGGCACAAGAAATAGCGATTTCATAGTTTCAGCCAATTAGGCCGGGAAGACACTGGTAATTAACTCTCCAGGGACCCAGAGGAATAGTCATGCACCTCGTTTACATAATGAGAAGGCGAGAAGAGACCATCTCTCTCTCTCTCTCTCTCTCTCTCTCTCGCTCTCGTTTTGTCTCTCTCACTCGCTCTTCATTTTTAGCTCTCTGGACCAAAGCTGTAGATTGCTCAGTCCCATTCTTGCTGATAGCCTATGCAATGCCGGATAGCACCTAGATCATTTGAAGTTCATCCCATTGGCTATAGTACGATAATTGAATGTTTATATTAACATATAGCTAGATTTAGAAGTTCTAAATTAAAAAAAGATATCTAAGCGTTAAGCAGTTTTA
>JAPMUY010009592.1:800000-807500 GCA_026901105.3 Galaxias olidus
ACACACATACACACACACACACACACACACACACACACACACACACACACATGTGCTCTGTCCCCGGCTTGTTTTTTGGTGCTGGCCGGTAACAAGCTGAGGCTGGGACTGTGCAGCGGCTGCCTCTTCACATAAAGCTCAGAGTGACAGCTCCTGTTCTCCTCTGTCCTCCTCTGTGGCCTGTGTGAATCTATGTGCTGCTGCTCTGCCTCTCTGTATCTGACACAGAGCCCCACTCTGGGGACCGCAGGCGCCAAGGCCCTCCTGTGGGCCTTCACAAGGGGCCTGCTGCTTCAGTATTCCGTTTCACAATGGATCGGACACAACGCCCCCCCCCCCCCCCCCAGGAGAAAGGAGTGAAACCGCGGTTGAGACCGGCTCGTCGCGCACAGGGGCAGTCGGCACCGGACATGTGTCCGTGTGTGTGTGTGTGTGTGTCCCCGTGTGTGTCCGTGTCTCCGAGTGTGTCTCCTTGTGTGTGTCCGTGTCTCCGTGTGTTCGTGTGTGTGTGTGTGTTCGTGCGTACCCGCACCGTCTTCCAGCTCCAGTCAGCTGTTGATTGCCTCCCCTCTCTCCATCCCTGTCCGGAGGAGGATCACACCAGCCTCCCCCCCCCCCAGAATAATGGCCTCCTCTGAAGTGAGCTGGCTGCCCAGACGTGCTGTGTTTCCTGGCCTCGCTCGGGGGACCTGTCGCCACGTTTCCTTTCCTGTCACACCTTCAGCGTCGCCCGGCTCCTCCGGGGCCCCCCTCCTCGAAACAAAAACTCATTATCCCAGACTGCCGCTCTTCAGGAAACTCGTTATCCCATCGCCCCCCCCCCCCCCCCCCCCCCCCCCAGAGTAGCGTCTTGCCACGTATGGGGGGCCCACTCTCCAGCTAATTAGATCACTTTGCCCGGCATTTGTTGGGAAGCACATCGCCGCTCCGCCACCTGTATTATCCCGATGTAATTATTGACCGGATAGGCGCCAGCGTGGACAATATGGAGTCTGCCGCCGCTGAATCTATCTGCGGCTCCTCGCCGCTGCATTTAGCCTGCGTCGGCATCGATTCGCTCGCTCGCTCGGCAACAAATTACAGACTCCGCTTGTTATTGGAGGTTGACCCATTGTCACCTGTGAGGAATGGGAACACATTTGTGCCAATAGGGAGAGAAGCAGAGATGAATGTTTTTTGGGTTCTTTTTTTTTGTACTTTTTATCTCAAGGGTAGAATGGATGGGTTTAAGGCTAAATTCATCTAACCCTGTCTGGGTGACCTCCCAACCACCTTTCCCTCCTGACAGAAAGCCTTCACAGGGCTGTGTGCGTGTGTGTATGTACCTGTGTGTGTGTGTGTGTGTGTGTGTGTGTGTGTGTGTGTGCGGGTGTGTGTGCGTGTGTATGTACCTGTGTGTGTGTGTGTGTGTGTGTGTGTGTGTGTGTGTGTGTGTGTGTGTGTGTGTGTGTGTGTGGGCGTGAGACGTATTGACTGTATTGGACCTCATCATGAACTGGCAGTGAGTATACTCTTTACTCTTTCTCTCTCTCTCTTTCACATTCTCATCTTCATTCCAGTTCTCGCTCTCTCTCTTTCTCGCTCTCTCTCTTTCTCTCTCTCTCTCTCTCACTCTCTCTCTCTCTCTCACTCATTTCTTCCCCACTCTTTCTCACTCTCTTTCGCGAGCGCCTTCTTCTCTCATATCTCCAGAAATGCCCCCTCTGCCTTTCCCCACTCCCTCCGTGAGCAAATCGAGACTAATGACAGTGAATGTCCCTTGGGAGTGGCCATTATTGACCCGTAGGGTCGGCGATTTACACTGTGGGGGCCACGGGGCCGGACCCCGCCGCTGCAGATTGATGTGGCCGTGCGCTGCCGGGTCGCGTTGAAGGGGCCCCGGCCGGCGGGACACTTCTTTAATAGGAGGGTGGGGGGGGGGGGGGGGGTGGTGGTGGTGGTGGTGGTGGTGGTGAGGGGGGGGGGGTTAATAGACCAGCAAGTGGAGTGAGGCTTACTGGAAGGAGTAGCAGAATTTCAGCCCAGTGGAATGACGCGTGTTTTTCTTCTTCTGTTCTATACGTTAGGCAGTTGAAATGCGCTCATTGACACCACATCATAAAAAATGCTTGTGCAGAGCCATTCAACATGAAGCGCTGTCATTTATTCTCTGTCATTTCATATACAGTAAATAATAAGTTATCGCCGTAAAAGCACATCTTTTACATGTTTTCTATTAAAGCTTATCTGGAATGGTTCTTTCTTGCCAATGCAACAGACTGAATTCTATCAGTGGTAAACAAACACACACACACACACACACACACACACAAACACACACAGACATCAGTGGTTAACAAACACACACACACACACACACACACACGCAAACACACACCGACATCAGTGGTTAACAAACACACACACACACACACTGACACCGTCTGACACACACACACACACACACACACACACACACACACACACACACACACACACACATAGAGTAGAGCACGCTGATGGGCCGGTCCATCAGTGTCAGAGCCTTCAGATTCCCTCCAGCGGCCCTAGGGCTGGAGTGAAAAGACTCCGTCTATAGCTTCTCCTGGCTGGCAGAGGTTCAGATAGATGGGGCTAGATGCCACGTCCCCAGACACGGTGTCGCCATGGCGACGGCTGCCCTGACACTGAGACGTGGTGGTGTGGGTGTGTGTGTGTGTGTGTGTACTTAGTAGAGTTGACTGAGATTGACTCTCTGCATGATAATGAGTTCCAGCCTGGCTTTGGCCATAATACAACTCCAGCCTTCATAACTAGTCAGGCACGCAGTCACAAACACATCACATCGCCACACACACACACACACACACACACACACACACTTACACACTCGTACACACGAACAAGCTCATAGATTGCTCGCGCACGCCCACCCTGAGGTATTTCCCTGCCCCCTGGTCGGTGGAGCAGACACCACCACACGGCCACATCACTGGAACACCTCATAGACCCGGAATCCACGGGGATTCTCCCACCTCTTCCTGTCCCCGATACGAAAAGGAAGCCATCCTCCTCCTCCTCCTCCTCCTCCTCCTCCTCCTCCTCCTGGACAGGCCATGGTGTGTTGGGCTGGACGTGGGCCAAGTCACGAGTGTTATTACTCACCTAGGCCACAAAGGCCACTCTGTCTGCCAGCACAGAAAGACCACAGAGGCTCTGTACGCCCGGCCCCACCGAGACGCACAGGAAGACGCCGCTGTCTCCCAGCGCGCGTGCGTGCGTGCGTGCGTGCGTGCGTGCGTGCGTGCGTGCGTGCGTGCGTGCGTGCGTGCGTGCGTGTGTGTGTTTGTGTGCATGCAGAGAGCGAATAATTGTGTGTGTCGGTGCGTTCGCATGTGTGTGAGAATGAAGAACAGGGTGCTCTCTCTATCTCCCAGTGTGTGTGTGTGTGTGTGTGTGTGTGTGTGTGTGTGAGAGAGAGAAAGAGTAGTGGTGTGTGCTGGTGCATGTGTGTGTGTTTGTTTGTGCGTTTTTTTGACATGGACATGTGTGAGAAGAAAAGACCTCGGGACCTCCTCTTTATCTCCTGCTGCATGTGCTCCAATGGGCTGATGAGGGGTCTGGGGGAGTGGCCGGCCCAGGTCCAATAGCGTGTGGGCACAGAGTGGGGGGTGTGGTCTGGCTGCCTTTCCCCCAGTCCTAGCACACCGAGTCACTTCCTCCATGTGATGGCGTCTGCCCCCCTATCCCACGCTCGCCTTGCCCAGCCCAGCATTGCCCCTGCGTGGACACGTCGCCTGACCAGCGGGCCCCTTTATCCTGCTGAAAGCGTGCGGGGGCGGGGCTCGGTAGGCGGGGCTCGGTGGGTGGGGCCCGGTGGGTGGGCCCAGGTGAAGAGACGGGGGCAGGGCGATGTTGTCCTCAGGTGTTTTAGGGGAGAGGTATCCCTGGTTCCTGGTGATATGGGGCAGGTGAAAGAGAAAGAGAGAGGACTGGGAGGTTTGGTCGTCTACCAGCATGTGTGTGTGTGTTTGTGTGTGTGTGTGTGTGTTTGTGTGTTTGTGTAAATACGCACGTGTTTGAGTGTGAAATTAATCTGTTAAATATTCACACAGCCACCACTGTTGTTGGCTTAACACACACACACACACACACACACACACACACACACACACACACACACACACACACACACACACACACACATACGCACGTGCGCGCAAACACACACACACACACACACGCACACACGCACACGCACACGCACGCACGCGGTGTCCATCCAAATAGCAGCAGCTGCTTCATTGTGGCGGGGCAGGGTGCATTATTTGCGAGGTGTGATTAAATGTTTGGAGTGGCACTCCGGATGGGCTTGGCCCGTGGCCTCGTTCAGTCCAGAGCACAATGGCAGACGGGCCCCGTTCCTCCGTGTTAGTCACCCAACCTTCAACCCCCAGCGCCCCGCCGTGCATCACGCCGCGCGCTCGGCACCGTGTTAATTTTTACGGCTCTTGGCTAATGGAAAGAGGGGAAGGACGGCAGGGTGAGGGGGGGGTGTGTGTGTAAGTGGTGGACTGGGTGATGGGCAAGGGTGGTTATGGAATAATCACACACGCACACACACACGCACACACACACACACGCGTGCTCCGGCTGAACTAGAGTGTGGGAAGTCGCTGAGGTGGCGAGTAGCCGCTCCAACGCCGAGGTCGTTTGTTAAATATATTGACCAATTTCAAACTCGGCTGGGTTTTAATGAAGTGCGAACCAGTGTATTGAAATGGAAGTCAATACGGGGAAATATATAATTAAAAGGGTATTATTTGTGGAAAATGCGTATTGGATTGTGTTGGAGGGAGATTTAAGAGAAAGGGCGGGAGGCCAATAGCTAGCGGCGAGATATAGCCTGTCTCATCCCAGACCTAGATCCCAATGGATAGCCCTGGCCAGGCTTTTTTTACAGGCTGATTTACTGCCCGAGGTCAGAGGATTGTACATGGGTGGAAGCAGCAGACATTGGACAGTCATGTTCCCCCCACCCGCACATCAGTTTAATTTCACAGCGAGTTCTTATAATCTCTCTTTTTTCTCTCTCTCGTTTTCCCCCTCATAGCGTTCCCCCCTCAGAGTTTTTTCTTTGATGTGTGATTTTGCGCGAGTCCTGACTGGGATTTGGCTACTTGGAGCGTTTTCTTTTTGTAATTCATATCTGTGTTTATGTGTTGGCTGTGAGCCATGTGTTTGGATGAATCGGATGAATTGGATGAATGTATCTCCCCGCGCTCCGTCAGTGTCAAGGCTTTGTTAACCTTGGCAGAGGAAACACCTATTAAACCAACTGGAGGAGGGAAGCAGTAATAAGTCATGAATAAGTAAAGAAGTTAAGTAACATCAGGTAAGTGAAACGCATTGTTTTTGAAGCTATCAATCTTCATAAACAAAAGGAATATAAAATAAATAAATGGGCATCGGCTTGGCAACATTTAACTAGATCTATTCTGACTTTGTGTTTGGGCGATGAACATAAAACGCCAAAGTGTGAGAGACAGCTCAGAAACCTGTTCGGATTCCAAACCAGTAGTCAGTTCATGGCCGTCGATGGCCGTGTTTTTCCATGACAAACGCTTACCATACAACATGTGGGAGCCTGAGAATCTCCTCCATCTACTCCAGTACGCACCTGTGCCAAACCAATGAAAAGGGCTACAACTACTTCGAGTAGTGGATTCAATTATACAAAAAGGGTTCGGCTCCAGGGCATGCTTGAATAATCCATGCGTGGAATATCTCCCTCTGCTCCGAAGGCAGTGCTTTAATGATACGCAAATACACCCCTCTTGGCTGATACACGGAAAAACCAGCGGAGGCATCAGGTTGCCCCTTGATTTACATCAATCCTTTTTCGTTCCCTGTTGTTCGTCGAGATGTAGGCCAAGCGATCAGAGCTCTCCCGTCCTCCTTTGGAAATGCGTTAACCACACAGACAGCCGGATGAGGAGGGAAGTGAAGTGAACTCTCCCTTGTCTCAGAGCCACATCTCTTTAATCCCTCAGCGAGCGGCAGATAAGCTGACTTAGAGCTGAGGGGCGGCTGGGCACGGCGCTCCCTCCTGCTCCGGGAGACGTCTTAGACGGGCGCAACTCTATAAGGTGATCCTTCGGCTCCCAAAGTCGGCCCGAACGCACCTCGCCGTGTCCTTCGTTCCGGGGTGCTTCCTCGTCTGAAGGTCCTCGTTTGGGGCGCGCCGCTGCGGTGACATCCGGTTTCTCAGCGTAGGCTCCGGAGGGAAAAAAAGAAACACATTAGTCACGTGACTTTGCGTCGCGTGGGAAGGGCAGGGAGACACGCGGGAGAGAGCCACGCGTGGTGACGGGACGTTGTGCGACACACACCAGCCGAGGCTTTAAGGCGTGCTCAAAAAACAACTGCCTGTTTGAAGTGTGTGAGGACCGCTGCTGCTGCTGCTTACTCAAATTGAAGCGGCGCATTTTTTTATTGCTCGTAAAAGGCCATCAAGGAGCGTTCGCGCTGTAAAGGTTATGGGTTGAAATATCGCCCGACCTTTTTCACGGAGTCCTGGAAATGAGGTGTGGGTTTGTGTGTCGGGAGGGAGAGTCAATATGCCTTGTGAAATTAGGCAGAGTGAGAGCTGTTTGCTCGAGACTGATTAACCATCTCCTGCTCGACCCATTGGAAGCCAAGGCCCTTTGGAGTCCATGCTCCGGAAACAGAGGTCTGCCTGGTCTCACAGACAGCATCCAACATGCCATGGACTCAACCAATCGCCAATAGCCGATATATTCGTCCAATCGCCAAACCCTACCCCACACACTTCATCCAGTATGATGAAGCCTTGGTCTGCATGGCCCCACACTGCATCCAGTATGAAGCCTTGGTCTGCATGGCCCCACACTGCATCCAGTATGAAGCCTTGGTCTGCATGGCCCCACACTGCATCCAGTATGAAGTCTTGGTCTGCATGGCCCCACACTGCATCCAGTATGAAGCCTTGGTCTGCCTGGTCTCACACACTTCATCCAGCATGCTGAGAGTGGAGGTGGCTTCTTGGAGATCTACACAGCTCCGTTTCCTCAGCTTGATGCTGAAAGAAACAGAAGGGACACGTCTTGAGGGATTCTATCCACAGTGTTCCATTCCTAAGAAGAGTGAATGGCCCTCATTAGTTTGGTATAATGAAACATCGGAATGATTTCACGTTTATTTTACATTGCGTAAACGGCCAACTCGACGATGTTTTTGTGCCAGAAAACACCAATTCATGAGACATATCTTATTTTTTTCTTTGCGCGGCGAACACATTCCGTCGCCTTCCTTTCCCTGGCCTCAGTCTCTCCGTGCCGGCCGTGGCTCCGTGCCGACCGTGGCTCCGTGCCCTTGCGTCCCCTTCGCGGTGCCAGATAGCTCCGGCGCTTCGGCGAGGGGAAGCTCCGGCGGCTCCGTAGCTGCGCGGACACGTAGCGGCACGCCAGCGAGTCGGCTTGCCTGGGGCTGGCACCGGCT